>VIAB01000093.1:164228-189236 GCA_009801035.1 Oophaga pumilio
TTATCAGTCATTATACAGGAGGAGGAGGTGAGCTGTGATATCTACTGTATACAGAGGTGTTATCAGTCATTGTCCTTTTGCCTTTGATAAGAAAACTGCGAAAACTCTTCCTGAAATGAGTCTCAAGTATCCGCAGTGGTCAGTGTGAAAAAAAAATGTGTGACATAAAAACCTGATTTAAATAGTGGATTATTTTCTGACAACATATTTTCTTTAGCGGGAATCTGTCAACAGGATTTTGCTATGTAATCTGAGAGCAGCATGATATCGGGGCAGAGATCATTCCACGACATGTCACTTACTGGACTGTGTGCTGCAGAGACAGTCACACGTCAGGACAGAGACAATCACATCAGGACAGAGACAATCACACGTCAGGACAGAGACAATGACACGTCCGGACAGAGACAGTCGGTCACACGTCAGGGACAGTCACACGTCAGGACAGAGACAATCACACGTCAGGACAGAGACAATCACACATCATGACAGAGACAATCACACGTCAGGACAGAGACAATGACACGTCCGAACAGAGACAGTCAGTCACATGTCAGGGACAGAGACAGACTTCATCAGGACAGAGACAATCACACGTCAGGACAGAGACAATAACACGTCAAGACAGAGACAGTCAGTCACACGTCAGGGACAGAGACAGTCACACGTCAGGACAGAGACGGACATCATCAGGACAGAGACAGTCACACGTCAGGACAGTCTCTGTGCACATTGTCTCTCCTGTGCCATCCGTGGTTCATCTCTAGGTCACAGCGGCCACTCTCCGCCTCGGATCAATACGATTGAGTCTTACACAGGAGGATATTTTATTGGGATCAGTTGTGTCTCTGACACCGGCGGCTCTGGGCTTTAGGATGAGTGGCCGCCGCTCGATAATAAACGCTGAATCAAGGAGCCGCAGCGCGGAGCCTTCCATGTGCAGAACGTGGACTGGCGCAGAGTAATGGTCACCCGTATTGTAATGTGCGCCTCAAATACTGACTGCCTAACAAATGCCTAACTACCTTAAAAACTGGCATTCATTGCTAGAACAATTCATACAGAGCCACAGTGACCACCATTCATTATCTTACACTAGCAATGAACAGTCTGATAGTAAACTAGTATGGTGGTCCCCGGGGTGGGGGAGTAATAGGGGACGTCTGATGGCTAAAGCCCCAGTATCGGAGCAGATCCCTCTGTGCATGTGGAAGAGTCGTCCAGTGACTGCCCCACTCCTGACTGCCAGGTGCAGCTCTCCATCTGGTCACCAGAGGTTACTCGTCCTTCCCAGCAAGTGATGGATCTGCTGCTGACGGAATACACTGCATATGCCCCTCCGTGATGGCGGATGGTTGCTGGCCATCTGTTGGGTCCATATGGATTAAATAAATTGCGACTAATGTATTTTCAGTGCTATTTTCAAAGACTCACTTGTCGCATTGACGCTTTTACATAGCTGCAAGACAAACAGATAAGCCGCTCATTGTAAAATTATCTATAGGATCCGTCTATGCGTGAAGTCAGGACTTGTGCCAATCCGGAGGTAGCAGACATATGCGCTTGTACTGAAGCAGGATGATAACGCTGAGACAATTCCCCAGGGCAAGTCCTGTAATATCCCGGGTGCAGCACGAATACACGACATCGGGCTGCAGGACGGCAGGCTCCTACCGCAGTAAACACCATAAAAATGACATCAAATAAAAAAGGCGCTCATCTCTGCATCCGTACGGAGGATGAAGAAACACAAAGAACAGAACATTCAGTGGGGGCAAAACAAGAGCAGAAAGTCGCAACTTCTGACCTGGGGACACCTCCGACCTGTGAACACCTGTGACCCGGTGACACTTCTGACCTGTTGACACTTCTGACCTGTGGACACCTGTGACCCGGTGACACTTCTGACCCGGTGACACCTCTGACCTGTGGACACCTCTGACCTGGGGACACCTCTGACCTGTGGACACTGGTGACACCTCTGACCCGGTGACACCTCTGACCTGGAGACACTTCTGACCTGGAGACACTTCTGAGCTGGGGACACTTCTGACCCGGTGACACCCCTGACTTGGGGACACCTCTGACCTGGAGACACTTCTGCTTTAAACAACCACAAATGATGAATTGGACCCATATAAGGAGCAGGCACCGGAAGCCCGGTCAGGAGTGATGAACGGACACCCTGGCGCAAGGCTCTGATGAACCCCCAAACACCTCCCCGGGTGGGGGGCTCACAGCCACGGCTAAGTGTTCAGGGCATCCCCGCACGCACAGGCTTTCTTCGTGGCTTATCCGCACGGTGAGGAGCGATTTAAGCCCTTTCTTCACCCTCTTTGCTCCACATTTAAGCGTCTGCAGATCTTCAGATATTTTTCGCGCGGCAGATTAAACATAAAATGACTGTGTAATTGTTTTAGTGATGAAAGAAAATATTCATCAAGAATTAATAAAACAGCGGCAGTGACGGGAACGTAAGCGCGAACCTGCGTGCAAGCGCGGCTGGGCCGTGAGGGAAGGAGGCTTAAGCCTGTAACAGGCCCGATAATGTGACTGCTGCTGATTCATGAACTGATGGAAAATCCGGTGTGTGGAGGCTCTCGGCACCTCTTCTCATTGTAACCATTGTGATGATATTGTGCCAGCCCTTCTAGATGCCGGTAGGTAGGGAGAGGCTCACAGGGCTCTGGCCTGGTGGCCATGGACTCCTGACTAAAGCCCTGCACACCTCCTCCCTTCTGCCGGCACCTCTTCTCATTTGTAGCCATAGTGATGATGTTGTGCCGGCCTTTCTAGATGACGGCAGGTAGGGAGACACTCACAGGGCTCTGGCCTGGTGGCCATGGACTCCTGACTAAAGCCCTGTGCATGTCCCCCTCCTGCCGGCATCCCCAGCGCCTCTTCTCATTTGTAGGCCCGGCGTGACATCATCGTTATGGTGTGAAGCATCCATGATGCAGTGACTGACCTTCTAAATGCCGGCAGGTAGGAGGAGGCTTGCTGGGTTCTGGCCTGGTGGCCATGGACTCCCGACTGAAGCCCTGCGCACCTCCTCCTCCTGCCGGCACCTATTTTCATTTGTAGCCATTGTGATGATGTTGTGTCGGTCCTTCTAGATGCCGGCAGGTAGGAGGAGGCTCGCTGGACTCTGGCCTGGTGGCCATGGACTCCTGACTAAAGCCCAGTGCACGTCCCCCTCCTGCCAGCATCCCCGGCACTTCTCATTTGTAGCCATTGTGATGATGTTGTGTCGGCCCTTCTAGATGCCGGCAGATAGGAGGAGGCTCGATGGGCTCTGGCCTGGTGGCCATGGACTCCCGACTAAAGCCCAGTGCACATCCCCCTTCTACCAGCATCCCTGGCACTTCTCATTTGTAGCCATTGTGATGATGTTGTGTCGGCCCTTCTAGATGCCGGCTGATAGGAGGAGGCTCGATGGGCTCTGGCCTGGTGGCCATGGACTCCCGACTAAAGCCCAGTGCACGTCCCCCTTCTGCCAGCATCCCTGGCACTTCTCATTTGTAGCCATTGTGATGATGTTGTGTCGGCCCTTCTAGATGCCGGCAGATAGGAGGAGGCTCGATGGGCTCTGGCCTGGTGGCCGTGAACTTCTGACGTGGCTGATGGACCACGGTCCTGCGAATCTTGTTGCTCATTTCTAGTCTAGATATAAAACATGTACTTTTCCTACATAAGACACTAAGGTCAGAGAAGTCGTTCATCACCAGATACAAACAAGTGTCTGCTGCGGAGAATTCCCCAAATCCCTTTCCAGCGCCACCCGCTCTCCAGCCCCGTGTCTTACTTCTAATGCCACTTTACATGAAGTGCCTGCATTATGTCCCCTAATGGGGTTGATTAGTTAAGTATTTATTATTGTTTTAACCGCTGTCTCCTAATGAATGTACCCAGGTCCCGCGTATTAGACGCCATTAATCCGGCTATAATCCATGCTTCGTTTACACTGTGCCTCCTCTCATTGGTCCTAAGCTTATTAATGCAAATGATTTTTGTCTGAACACGACTTTCTGATTACTGTAAGAAATAATTACCTTCCTGCCGCCCAGAAAGAGACTGTAACGTGGAGGGATTAATCATAGTCCATGGGCACAATCCCATCCGCATTATATCTGGTGCCGGCTGTGAAGGTGCCACATGGCAGGCAACCGTCCCTGACCTTGCTGCACAACCGTCTCTGTAACCGATAGTATTACGCCTCTCTGACTCTAACAGTGCTGCCACAGAGGGGGAAAGGATTAGAATGGCTTTAAATTGCAAGTCTTTCTAAAAGGAAAACTGAGAATATTTAAAGGGTTCCTCTAAGCTTCTGTGCAGAAATCCCAGTCTGATGAAAACTTTTTTAAGACACTTTAAATTTAAATTTTTCCACATTTTTAAGTTCTCTGTTTGTGGCCAGTGAATGGAAACACTTATATTTACATGCACTGGATGAAAACCAGTACAAGCCGCAGCGGACCATGAAGGTTCAGTATTTATTCCACAAGTGTATGGGACACAACAGCAAATACGAGACCTACACTGGGGCCGCGCAGTGGTTCTGGGAGCACAACACGAAGATTGCAATGTTGGATTATGACTAAATGAACTGCAAAGCTTCTCCTCTTCATCGCCATGGAGGGCAGGTTGATGCCGTTTGTGCTCTCTGTAATTTTTAAGGACCCATAGACTTGTATCGGTCATTTTGATTCTTTGATTCATGACTTGGATCAAAATCGGACATGTCACTTTAACTTCACTAATTATGACATTGAAGTAAGTTGCAGTAAAACCGCATCCATTTTCTTTTGCTGCACTGCTTTGGTAATGTGTCAATAATCGCAACATTTTTGCTATGTACAAACACCCCCTTATTAGATTTGTATCTACATCTCCTGAATTCCAGGGGCGCAACCTGGAGGGCACAACCTGGAAGGCCGGGGGCACGGCACAACCTGGAGGGCTGGTGCAACCTGGAGAGCTGGTGGGGTGGCACAACCTGGAGGGCCGGGGGGGACGGCGCAACCTGGAGGGCCTGCACAACCTGGAGGGCCAGGGGGACGGCACAACCTGGAGGGCCGGCACAACCTGGAGAGCTGGGGGGGTGGCACAACCTGGAGGGCCGGTGCAACCTTGAGGGCCGGGGGGACGGCACAACCTGTAGAGCCGGGGGGTGGCACAACCTGGAGGGTCAGTGATACTTTTGCACCGAGAACCAACATTTGTGAATGTGCACCGTCCTATCTAATGTGCAAAGCATCCGATCCATTATGTTTCCATTCTGCAAAATGTTAAAAGGAGGCAAGTTAAAAGTAATATCATTTTCGGTAAGTGGAGGGCCCTGTCTCCGAGCCTTCACGGCTCTTCGCCGATTTATTCTTCTCTTATTCCTGAGATTTATTTACATGAAATGAATCCCATCATTTGCCCGGAGCACAACATTTATCTTGTTGTGCGTAAGATATTTTGTTTTTCTTTAAACCACTGGATTACGGGAATTTGTCCCCTCAATCTTCCCATATTCCCTGCCACTTAGCTAATCTATGTGCTCATAAATTCTATTTTGATAAGTACTTTTTAAGTGGACGGATCAAAAGAATACATACATATAAATAGGCTGTCTGCGCCTTTGACGTTGAGGTGTACCTGTTTTGAAATTCAAAAAAATCTTACATTCTGGACTTTTTTTTGGCTCAATCGGAATAAAAGCTTTCCTGGCAGCGCTCTCCTGTCTGATTCTAGAGGATTGTGGCTGTTGTGTTTTGTGTTCCTATTAGGATTCTGTCTTTGGAGCTGCAAAGTGCGGCAGCAGCGTGATCTTTACTGTGTGCTTGTGTGGCATCCCATAGACGTCACCCTGGTATATGTGTGTATACGTGCAGATATGCCAGCGGCGGATGATACCAGTGTGAGAAGCCCCCAGAGCTGGTTCTCTATCGAGTCGATACTATAGGCCTGAGGGCTGCATTTGCTCTACTTTTATTTCAAGAGCTGAATTCATGACGTAGATGTACTGGAGTTTGTCTTTTTTTGATTTTTCATTTTGGGATCAATTTATTTAGCAATGTGTCTGGTGTTATGTAGATAAACTATAATCAGGCTCGGACTGGTCCCATAGGGTAACAGGGGAATCCCCCGGTGGGCCCCTGTGCAGATCTGGGCCCCTAATGTATGGGGAGTACTTGGCATAATTCACTTGGTTCACTCTGTACAGAAAAAAGCAGCATCTCATCATACATTACCCAAAGTACCCAGCTTATTATTATAAAGAGATATACGGTAGGTAAATTTGTGAACGAGGGTCGTGTAATATTTGTATGCAGGTGAAAAGGGGACCCCCAAAGTCAATGTTACTGGTGGGCCCTTGGCACCCAGTCGGACACTGTCTATAATCACTGCATAATTAAAAGCTGCAACTTCTAATCTACGTTGTGCATTTATCTGTCAGTAATTGGATGCATTCAGAGGCAGAGACCGTCCGGACTCCTGTTCCTAGCGCTCTGTTCACATCTCGTTGAGGATCAGATCTTAAAAATGGTGAAAAATAGAAACAAGAATGTAGATTATTGCAATTTGCAAAACTTTTCTTTACAGCTTTATTTATATCCACGATATATTTGGTGTATAGTTGTTGGGTTTTGCTCTTTTTTTAATAATTTAGTTAATGTTTTACAGTGAAAGGTAACACAGACTGCAACATAGTAACTATTCTGTTCACCGTCCATGTATTCGCACTCTCGGGCCGATCATACATGACTTCACAAGAGGATCTGGCATGTTAAAATTAACCAAAGCCAAGCTGCTCTTTTCGCTCACGTCTGTTATTTGGAAAATACCCGGCGGCCGCCAGACACATTACATATTAATCCAGTTCTGCAGAAATTGGTCAGGTCATCTAACGCGTCCTCCGCCTATACTCGCGTCTGGAGGAGAGCGGACCTTATATATTGCGTGTGATATATGTCTGCTCTGAGGTCACTTGTCGGCAGCAATTCTTACACTGCGGCATTTTATGTAAAGGCTGAAGTTAGGAGACCAATATAACACAACGCTATTGCTTTTCAGATACAATTATATGGTGAATATTTATGATGGGAAAGCAGAATGGAGACATTACACTCCGCAATATCTGTGATATACGCGCAGGGAGGGCGGCTGCCAATGTTCATTCAGCACAAGGGATGTGAGATATGTTCCTGCTCCGCTTTACCCATTCTTTTAGTAAATAATTTCTTAGGAACTTCTTACCATATTTTCAGATATGTACACAAATTTACGCAAATTACTGACTGTGTAAGTATGTATGCACATATATTCCCCAATTTATATCCTTCTACTCAGAACAAATAACTCTTGTGGAAAATCAACGTTCTGTCAGGCCGGAGCGATTATATGAAGGATGACAAGATTGTATGTATTGATGGAAGAGCTGGCGATCGATCGATTTCCCGAAGAGCTCACAATCTGATCACATGAAATGCAGGAGCGACCCTCCTACTCCTCAGGCAGCCGGACACTTCACTAGGTGCCTGTTATTGCTGACTGCCACCTTTCAAAGAATATTCAGTGTGAGCCAGGCCAGACAGCATTAAGGCCATTTATAGAAGCTCTACGCCTTCCTTCATCCACAGGAAAGATTCCTTCTCTATTTATCTTCTGGTCTCCATATTTTTACCAAAGAACATGACAATTCTTTCTTTGTCATAAAACGTATTTACACCGAGTCATAGGGCTGGGGACTCGTCAATTTGCTCCAGAATTATGGCATAAAGCTGAAAAGTCACAATTGTTTAGTGAATGTTTCAACTTTATAACTTTGCGTTTTGTGCAGTGAGATTGGTGAGGCTGAGCTGTGTACCCCTGGGCTGAGCCGTGTACCCCTGGGCTGAGCCGTGTACCCCTGGGCTGAGCCGTATACCCCTAGACTTTCTGATGTCACAGTAATACACAATATGGCATTGCAGCCCTGTGAGACTGTGCCCCTTATCGGTAGCCAATTACTCAAGGTCATAGTCAAGCTTTTCCATTATTAAAGCTTATTTTCTAGTTATACTTCACCTTTGAATAAGAAAAAAAACCCTACTATTATTGCAAAGATTGCCATTCATTCTTATGGACTGTTAGTTATCCTTGAATTTTAAAAGGGTTTTCCATTTCCAGAAAACCTCTGCTCCTCAGCTTCAGTTTGCTTTTCTTAAAAACAGTGCATTACTCCCCCTCCCTTGGTCCAGCACTGAGCCTCCATCACTGATCTCATGCCTGCTATTGTCGTTTTAGTGCTGTAGACAACAGGCATCATGAACAGCGGTGGAAACCTGGCACTGGACCTGAGGAGGGGGAGTACAGAAAGTTGTTTTTTTCTTTTAACAAACCACAGCAGGTGACGGGTTTACCTGAATTCCTTGATGGTCAATAGACAATCATCAATCATCAGTCCTATCATAAGTCATGTCACTGCATGCGCAATATCTATGAATATGGGCAGATGAGATAAAGCGTAATACCGGGGCCGGTGGATTTTTGTTTGTTTTTAGTGTAAACTGAAAATAATGATATTTAGAAATACAGGAAAGACGGAAAGTGACATCATATGCTGTATATCTGCTGTGGTGGAGATCGCTCACATTGGTCTTTATCACCATTTGTTTTTTCTATTGTGTACACCCCTTTTCACATGTAAAGCGCCATGGAATAAATGGCGCTATGATAATAAATAATAATAATAATTGCAGCTCACAATCTAAATTCACATGCCAGAAGACCTTGAAGCCTGGAGCAAAAACCAGAGAACCCAGATGCAACCCCCGCAGAACATGGAACTCCAAGTATTTGTTCCCCTCAGCACTGCAAGACACCAGTAGTAACCACTGAGCCACCATGAACCCTGCCAACCCCTGAGCACTTTGCTTTGTTCTCCATGACGGATACATACTACGTCTCCAGTAGTTACTACGACCTCCTAAGGGCCCAGATGGGCCAGCCTTCCAGGGTTTAAATAAAACATTTATTTACCATTCTAAAAAATATCAATCTTAATTACTGTGCCTGGTGTCAGGCTGCGTTCTCTCGTTGGGGCTGCATTGTGTTTCTGGCAGTGGTTTTCTAGCGCTGCAGAAATAATTCAGTATTTTTGCTTTAATATTTTAAAACTTCTGCAATCATTCTGGTATTTCAAATATCAAAAATGCGTTTTTGCTGTGACGGTGGAAAAATGCAAAATAGGAACACAATGTAAATATGTTCCTTCGCGCCCTCTCACAGTTATCTCCAACCTGTGGCTGCTCCAACTGTTGCAATGCTACAGCACTAGGGCTGCGTGCACACGCTCAGGATTTGCAGCAGAAAATTTTTCTGCAAATCTTAGTGTGTTGGCAGGAATAATGCTGCATAAAATACATGCATTTTTTAATGCGTTTTTGTCAAGAGATTTTGCTGAATATTTTCCCCACTCAATTAGTATGGTTGAAGTACGCTGCAAGCAACGTGTGCGTGACATTTCAGAGATCTCATTCACTTTTCTGGCACTGTAAAACACTGCGTATTTTCTGCACCAAATCGATGCAGAAAAAAAAGAAACAAAACTGCAATGTGTTCACATACCTTAGGCTACGTTCACATGTTGCGATTTTGCTGCGTTTTTTTTCTGCAGGCAAAATCTGCTCTCTTGGCAGTAAAGAAGCTGCTTACCAAAAAAAAAAACAAAAAACAAAACAGGTTTTGCTGAGTTTTTGCTGCATCTTGTGCATGTTGATAAATTTGGTACCCCCCAAAAAACATGATGCAACTTCCTTAGGTTTTTGCACCGAAAACGCAGCAAAACCCGATACCTGCGTTTTTTGCATTTACCCATTACTTTCGATGGGTGGAAAAATGCTGAAAAAAAAGTTGAAAGAAGGGACATGCTAGACTTTGCTAGTGCTGTAAAACGCAGCTTAAAATTTGCATAAAAAAAGCAGTGTGTGAACATAGCCTAAACCTCCTCTGTTTTAATGCTGGACATAGAACTGGCACCCTGTGAACACTATGTATAGGAACACTTTGGAGGTTTGCATCTAGCCTTTTTCACATCAGGTTTTCCAGGCGTGGATGGGACAATTATTTTGGACAGCCTTTTTTATGTTCCTCACATTCGGGTAAAGGACCGCAGATCAGACGTCAGCCGCCCTGCAATGTGTGTGCATCGAGGTGAGAGGGATTGTGGCTTAAGCTGTAGAAATTCTATGTAAGACCTTCTTCACTGAAGGAATACGGTCTCCTCCGTGCTATTGCTGGGGACGATCAGCCTGTAAGGTTTCCAGCATAATGAGATGCAAATCATATGCAAATCTATTCAAATCCTCCCTACTCAGATTTTCCGCTCTGTATTAAACATGTTGTTTCCATCACATGAATTATGTACTGTAAGTAGGAAATATCAGCGCGGAAGTGAACTTAGCTCTTAATATATCCCAGGCACATATTTATGCATTTAATTAATTTACTGTTCAATAAGTAGAATTATGTGCGCAGTTTAAATCATCATTTCTTGTATTAAATGGAAGTGATTGCAATGTGTATGGTTGTAGATTTTTTTTGCTGCCGTTATGGATTCTCTTTGTTCGCCTAATGACAGAGAATTAAACAGATATCTGTATATTCAGATGAGAAAATATGTATGAAGAAGTGATACAAGGCGCGGGAAACACATTGTAAATACTAATAATAATCAATGGAAATAAATCAAAGGAGGAAGCGGAAATTTGTATTTCTATTATGTATATTCTACTGACTGCCAGTTGTAATACAAAGCGATGTTAGGTACTGTGTAAGAATGCTGACACCTTAAAGGGGATTTCTGTAAGATCAGCTCACTGCTTCCCCTTCCCCCATAGACATATATACAGGCAATACTGTGCAAATCCATTCACACCTTTATATCTTTCTATATGTTGTGCATTCCACCGAAACTCATATGAAAAAATCTATTAAGTGCTCTGGGCGTAATAATAGCACTTAACAAGCTTCTGCCTCCCCAGGTTGTTTCCCCGCCCAGCACCAGCCACTTTAGATTGGATGATGGCTCACAGACCAATGGGTATCAATCAAGCTAGAGAGGCGGGTGCTGGAGAGACAGCTATGTCACGCCCAGAGCACCTAACACCTCATTTGCATACAAAATAAAACTATTTGCTGGGAATGCAGCAATGGCTGAAATATATAAAGATGTCAATGTATTTAGCTTGACCAGATATACGGTTGGGTCAGGCTTGCAAGCAACCTGAAACAGAAGATCCAGCACATCTGGAAACATTTGCTACTTTGTGTCAGAGGTCGCAACTTGACACTGTAGGAAATTATTGTATCCAATGTTGCAATGTATCACTGCGATTTTAGTGTCACTGCGATTTTAGTGTCACTGCGATTTTAGTGTCACTGCGATTTTAGTGTCGTCGTGTAACCAGAGCCTTAATGTTACATTTTACCCAGTGTAACAGAGTATATTGTATTACACCCCGTTCTCTTTAGTGGGATCCTCGTTGTGCATAGGCTTATTAGAAAGCAAAGCTGATGGAGAATTGGACTTCACCAGCCTCGTCTTTGGTGACTTGTGTATCAGACTGATATGGTCGACCATCAGGACATTTCTTTCCCATATGCATTTATAGGACATGTCAGATTCATGGAGGGTGATTCCCTGCCAGTGTTAAAAGCTGACAGCTGCTGCCAAAGTGTCTCCGGCTCCGGAGGGCCCAGCCATCTGTGCTAACCTATTTATTTGACTGGAGGCCATGGGATATCCCTTTCTCCTGCAGCCTCCCCAATCATGCCTGGTCTTTGAGGTTGGGCTGATAGGACTTATAGGGGCTGTGGGCTTATTCTGGCCATGTAATGCGCTTTTATTCATTGCTCATTCCACCGGGTTCTTACACCATTGGGTGCCACGGTGGCTCAGTGGTTAGCACTGGTCCTGGTTCAAATCCCACCAAGGACAACATCTGCAAGAAGTTTGTATGTTCTCCCAGTGTTTGCGTGGGTTTCCTTTGGGTACTCCAGTTTCCTCCTACACTCCAAAAATATACTGATAGGGAATCTAGATTGTGAGCCCCAATGGGGGCAGTGCTTATAATGTGCGCAAACTGTAAAGTGCTGCCGAATATGTTAGTACTATGTAAATAAAAGATTATTATTATTACTACCATGATTTGTATAGCTTTAAAGTACCTGTTGTGATACATAAAACCTATAAACTAGCATGCTCTACCTTTGCCAGTAGACAGAAAGTTACACAGAAGGGCAAAACCTTCACTTTTAGAAACTTTAAAAAAGTTTCTGGCAAGTCTTTGTGCGAATCATTAATAAATGCATTTACTCCATTTTGCTGCTTCCAACTCCTGGAATTCTGGAGCAGAAACAGGAATAAATCTTGATTTTTGCACTTGCTTCTCCTATTGTGTAAAGTAACAAACTGACAACCAAAGCTCGTGCAGAAAACTTTGTGCTGCGAGGATCGTCACATCTGCCGAGTATGTGCCGTCACAGATCAGGATCCACTGTATTTCTGCACGTTTGTTCATCAGGTCCGGTCTCTTTTTCACAATAACATAGGACAAGATTTTTCCCTTCTGCGGTTCTTCTCCGACACTGTGCGGTGCCTAGTGATCTGTGCTTCATTAAGTCTGGGCAATGGTTATTTTAACCATTCGACTCTCCAGCAGAACTAAAGGCTTTAAACTGCAGTCGTTCCAATGCTTATTAGACTTTAAAGTGTCCTAAACATCTCTGGAAAGAATGGAAATTATAATGAAAACTTTGATTAGATTTCTCGCTCGAGTCTTTGCCAGTATATTCCCAAAACATTCACTTTCCCTCTAATTTCCCTTGTGATCTGGGACGCAAAAATGTCATTTACATAAAGCTGCTGATTCTTAGACAAACTCCCAGAATCCCCTCTGATGTGCACTTAACTGTTTCAGCTTTATATATGCTGTGCATCTCGTCATCATAGGAAAGAAGGGACAGATGTGACGGCCTCATCCTGAAGACACCAATGTCATAGCCATAAATGTCCAGAGCTTGTCCCCCATAGACTATAATGGAGCATTGAGCACCAGCAGCAAAACCCGCCAACACCCAAAATGGACCATTTTTCTGACTACACTGTGAAGTCTATCGCTGGAATTGTCATGTCCCCCGACTTAGGAATCATCCAGTATTGTATTATATTGTTGCTGTTGTGTATTGTTGCTGTTGCGTTGCTATTTTGCCTGTTAGGCCGGGATCACACATGCGAGTAAATCGGCCGACACTCGCATGTGAAATCCCAGCTCTGGCGCCGGCACTCGGGAGTGGAGCGAGCGGCTGCATGTAGTTCTATGCAGCTGCGCGCTCCACTCCTAAGTGGCGGCGCCAGAGCTGGGATTTCACCTGCGAGTGTCGGACGATTTACTCGCATGTGTGATCCCGGCCTTAGAAGTTTGTCCTCCCTCTCTCCCTGTCCGCCTTCCTAGTTCTGATGTCAGTAACTCCCCCCTTCTTCCTCATTCTCTGTGTGTCATCCATGTTATGAAGCTCATGTCTTTGCATTTCTGGTTAAGAATAATTTGTTTTACCTCCTACTGTAATTGTGCATAACTACAAGAATTCAGCTTGGAAATAAATCCTCTTCTGGAATCTTCATACATGCGTCTGCAGTCGAGTCAAGCTATAAGATGAAATCAGTTTGTGTGAGTACTGGTACATACAGGCAGCCAAACAACCGTGTCTCAAGAGCCCAGCACTCGTAGCGTAGTTGTGGGACAGAACAGGAAAATTCTAGTATTAGATTTTTACACTTGTTCACAGACAAAAAATTATTTGGTTTGGTAATAAAGTCCAAAAATAAAATGCGAGAGGCAGAGATGAGGTTATGAAGGAGCCTGAGTGCGGACTTTACCCAGACGTTTGGGACTTGCTGTTAGGGACCCGTCTCACATAGCGACTCACCAGCGATCCCGACAACGATGTGAACTTGTCAGGATCGCTGCTGAGTTGCTACATGATCGCTGCTGAGCTGCCAAACAGGCAGATCTCAGCAGCGATCAGGACAGCGAGTACGCCGGTAACAAGCGACACACGTCGCTTAGTTACCGGCATACCAGCGCGCTGGTGCAGGGAGCTGGTAACCAAGGAACACAGCGGGTTTCTAGGCACTGCTCGGCGCTTAGAAACCCGCTGTGTACCTTGGTTACCAGCTCCCCTGCATCAGCGCGCTGGTATCTAAGGTACACGTCGGGTTTCCAGGCACCGCCCGGCACATGTAAACCCGATGTTTACCTTGGTTACCAGCTCCGGCTGGCTGATCGCTGGTCTCCCGCCTGTTACACGCAGCGATGCGTGCTGGCCAGCGGGAGACCAGCGATCAAAAAAAAGTCCAGGCATTTCTGACACGACCAGCGATTCACAGCAGGGGCCTGATCGCTGGTACGTGTCAGACATAGCGAGATCGCTGCTGAGATCGCTGTTGCGTCACAAAATAGCGATCTCGCTATGTGAGACGGGGCCTTAACTGTTACTATCAGGACTTTGCAGCTTATCTACCTGATTTCTCTGCTGAGATAAAGTATAAGCGTCTCCTGCTGTAGACCCCTGCTATGGGTCCACATTTACCAGCCTGAGGCCAAATGTGTGTTCTCCTCCTGACCAGTATAGACATGAATACAAAATATTTATTTGTAGATATACATCTGTCTTTAGATACTTTTTACAGTGGTTCAATATGGTGGACAGATAACTGAGCATCTGACTGTGACCCTTGCCTGGTGTCTGTCTCCTGTATGCACCAGGCAGGGTCAAGAGCAGTGTGCACAGCGCCTTAGCAGGGTTAGGATGAATATGACTTGAGTTTTGTTTTTGCTTCGTAAGCCATAAGCAGATGACTATAACTTTGCTGATTCTGTGATGTCGGAGTGCACTGCGCTTACACCAGAATCAGCGGCAATGAGTTTTTGCTTTTTCCTCTTATATGTGTCCCTGTGCCCTGGTCCAGGAGAAATAACCGGTGCACTAAGGCCTCTTTCACACATCCGGCGGGCGCCTAAGCGGCGCCCCCGGCATTTTGCCGCGGGCGCCGCGTGTGAAAGCTTTCACACTTCCGGCGCCCAAAATGCGGTTTTTTGCCGGATGGTTTCTGATGCTTGGAGAGATCAAAGACCATCCGGCAAAACAAAAAAACGTTGCATGCAGCGTTTTTTCCGGACGCCGCAATGTACATTTGCGCCGCATCCGGACAAAACCGCATGCAACGCATTGACATGCGGCGCCATCCGGCGCTAATGCATGTCAATGCGAAAAAAAACGCAAGCGGCGCATCAGATTTCCCGATGCGGCGCTGCGGAAAAATGCCGGGGGCGCCGCTAGGCGCCCGCCGGATGTGTGAAAGAGGCCTAAGACGTCCATGCAGTCCTGGTACCAGACACTGAATGAGAATGGCTTTCTCGGAGGTTTAGACCCCAATGTCATAGGCAAACCCTCATATCCGGCTTTATTAGTTGCACGTCTCACCTTCCTCTCTAGCCGGGACACATTTTGTACACTGCTGAATACCTCTCCATGTTAAACTGCTCATCTAAAATTCATCGTCTGCCAACATCTCCCGGATCAATGTACAGCAGCTCAGGTCAGAGTCTCCTCTTCAGATGCCCGCTGCATTGTGTTTAAATGGCGGTGTTACCTCCGCGCCATCGTCATTCACATACACTGCGGTTTATACCTGCCGGGGAGCGGATATCGCACTATTGATAATGCAGCTTGTCTTCTATACGTCTTAGTTATTAAAGAGTGTATAACTCAGATACAGCACCACGACATGAGCGGCCTGCGATCACAAGGGTTAATGCACAGAAGACGCAGCTCTCCCCGCACTTTCCTTCCCTTTTAATGACTTGTTATTTGCTGATCGCTATTGGGAATCTCTTAATGGTGTTTATGAAATTTCCTGGTGTTGGGTCATATCGCAGAGACAAGGGAGCGCTAACGCCATCTTTTCAGGTCCCTCAGAGGGGCACTTTGGACCGGCATGGATTAAAGCCTTAACCGTATGTCTTTATTATGACAATCCATCCGCTGAGCGCGATCCATAAAAAAGCGAGAAACGCGTCAGGCTATTATTTTATGGTTCTGCTCCCCAGTGCCACATTTGGTTTTAACGACTGTTAAAGTTCCCTCTTTGGCGGCCACATCGCCTGAATGCTGAGCAGTAGTTCCGCCTTTTGCTGTAATAATGCTCCATTTATCTACAGAGGATAGTGCATCGCCCGCCACCGTCAGGATGAGATATCAAGGCTGTGAAAAGGCTTCACCACGGTGTGAGACTGCATGAGAAGAGGGAAAACACAGACTTGTAAGGGCAGATGCGGGCATTAATTGTAGGTATTAATTGTAGTAATTAATTGCAGGTGTTAATTGTAGGTGTTAATTGTAGCACTTAGCGCAACCTAAGGGCCCCGTCTCACATAGCGACACACCAGCGATCCCGACAACGATCAGGATCGCTGGTGTATCGCTACATGATCGCTGCTGAGCTGCCAAACAGGCAGCTCAGGCAGCGATCAGGACAGCGACACTGCGGGTAACGTCGCCTAGTTACCCGCAGTGTACGTTGGATACCAGCCCGCTGATGCAGGGAGCTGGTAACCAAAGTACACTTCGGGTTTCCAGGCGCTGCGCAGTGCCTGGAAACCCGATGTGTACCTTGGTTACCAGCTCCCCTGCAGCAGCACGCTGGTATCCAACGTACACATTGGGTTTCCAGGCACAGCCCCGCGCCTGGAAACCCGAAGTGTACCTTGGTTACCAGCTGATCGCTGGTCTCCTGCCTGTCACACGCAGTGATGCGTGCTGGCCAGCAGGAAACTAGCGATCAAAAAAATGTCCTGGCATTTCTGACACGACCAGCGATTCACAGCAGGGGCCTGATCGCTGGTACGTGTCAGACATAGCGAGATCGCTGCTGAGATCGCTGTTTAGCAGCGATCTCGCTAGCGATCTCGCTATGTGAGACGGGGCCTTAACTCTATCTGTAGCTCGGAAACGTGACGGGATGAGGGTCCCGAAGAAGCGTCTATGAACCAGCCACTCTATTCTAGGGGTGTTCATCCTTCAGCAGTGACATACCATCACATAATCACCTTACCTTAAGAAGGCTACAAATAAACTTTCTTAGGTAATATGGAAAAAGTTACTTCGCAATATAAAACTTGTTTCTATTTTGCACCTTTTTTCCTATTCACTATTATCGTTAGGAAAGTCTAGGTGATGCAAATTTCCAGCTTTATAAACACCCTGCCTCTAACCTTGTGCCAAAAACCAGCAGCTATGGGTTCTTCTAAGCAGCTGCCTAGCACTCTGAAAATGATGGAGGACCACAAAGCAGGAGAAGGCTATAAGAAGATAGCAAAGCGTTTTCAAGTTTCCCTTTCCTCAGTTTGAAATGTAATTAAGAAATGGTTGTTACCAGGAAGAGTGGAGGTCAAGATAAGGTCTGGAAGACCAAGCAAAATTGGAGTGAGAGCTGCTTGTAGGATTGCCAGAGAGGCAAATCAGAACCCCCGTTTGACTGCAAAAGACCTTCAGAAAGATTTAGCAGACTCTGGAGTTGTGGTACATTGTTCTACTGTTCAGAGACACCTGCACAAATATGGCCTTCATGGAAGAGTCATCAGAAGAAAACCTCTCCTGTGTCCTCACCATAAAATTCAGCGTCAGAAGTTTGCAAAAGAACATCTAAACAAGCCTGATGCATTTTGGAAAATTCCTGTTTATTGATGAGGTAAATTAGAAATCTTTAACCACAATGATCAAAGGTATGTGTGGAGAAAAAAGGCACAGAATTTCAGGAAAAGAACATCTCGCCAACCATTAAGCTTGGGGGGGATCAGTCATGCTTTGGGGCTGTGTTGCAGCCAATGGCACAGGGAACATTTCACAGGTAAAGGGAAGATTGGAATAAAATTAAATTTCAACAAATTCTTGATGCAAACATAACACATCTGTAAAAAAAAAGCTGAAGGTGAAAAGAGGAAGAGGATGGCTTCTACAATTGGATAATGGTTGTAAACACACTTCGCAATAGACGACCTCAAAAGGAGCAAGCTGAAGATTTTACAATGGCCCTCACAGTCCCCTGATCTGAACATCATTGATAATCTGTGGCCAGACCTCAAAATAGCAGAGGATAGAAGACGCCCCAGGAATCTCACAGAACTGGAAAGATGTATAATCACAGAACTGGAGGAATTCTCTACGGAAGAATGGAGAAAAATTGCTCAAACAAGAACTGAAAGACTCTTGTCTGGCTGGAAAAAACTTTTACAAGATGTGATACTTGCAAAAACTGGTGCTACTAGGTACTAATCATGGAGGGTGCACAGACTTTTGCATCAGACCATTTTCCTTTTTGTAGTTTTTTTAAAATGTAAAAGATTAACTTTTTTTCCCGCTAAAATACAAAGAAAATGTGTCATGTGTAACTTTAGGCCTTTTACAGATCATTTCAGGTTCAACTTTCTTAATTGTTCCCAATAACAGTAATTCTCACCAGGGGCGCACACACTTTTCCATGCTGCTGTATTTAGGATCTTTCAGTAACGATTTAGTGCTTCATTTCTGTAGACAAATCATTTTTTCCTTAATCCATCCCCAGTATATCAGCCATTATAAGCATCTCCCCCCCGTTGCTGGAAGTTACACCTGTCAGAGCAGACGTGGCCGCCTGTCATGGACTCTGACTGATATTTTGGCGCCGTCTTTGCTGTTTATTCTTCGGATCTTCCTCGCCGTTGAGATAACCTTTATTAAGCCAACATGAGACTTCTATTTAGCTGCTCCAGCACCGCACATGGAGAGGATGCCCCTCACAGGTCTGACATTAAGCTTCTGAGGAGACAGCATAATATGCCCAAGAGGTGAGATAACGGGAGATAAAAGGGGGGAGATAAGCGGATGGTGTCCTCAGGGGCTCGGCGGGAAGGGACCGGCTTCTGCACGGGCTGCTATATCTCTGACAACCATGCACAGTCACTTTATGGCCATGTACAGACAGCAGCGGCCTAGAGATGATGCGCCGTCTCTCGCCTATCACTTCCATCACTTCTTATGCAGATACACAGCTAATTTATCATTTACGTGTTTTCCCCAACCATCATGGCTTCTCAAGATGAAATCCCGATCTCAGCTGGAATATTTCCCAGTGGCAGCCTTTGTGGCTGAGCCTCGGCGTAGGGACGGGACGCACAGCTTATTTATAGCAGCCTCCGTACTCCGAGGCTGGAAATCACAAGACGGAGCTGGAAAGTCGTGTGACTGTTCCCTCCTGTGTGCAATGAGCGCAGGCTACAATGTGAGGCACAAACGTGAAGACATCGGCACCGTCTGCCTCTTAATTGGTGAATCTGTCAGCTCCAGCACAAGCAGAGCCTTATAGTGCTTGGAAACATGACAGATACAGAAGCCATTTACATATAGAGAAATCTGTACTAATTGTGTGACACAACTCAGATTCTGCAGAAATGTGCTGCGCTCTGCTGCTGTGTGTAAGGCGGATGTAGCAGAGCTGAGATTGTCCATCGCAGGCGTCCATTGTTATATCCCTGACTGATAAACCTACTAATGCCAACCTGTCCAAGTCCTTCCCACTCTCCATACTTCCTCTTCAACATGCATGTGACCGCTGCCAGCAATCACTGCAGCCATTTTATATGCATGAATTACCTCAGGGCTAAATTCACATTTCAGGATTTGCAGGACAACAGAATTAAATGGACTTCTCTAAATCCCAGTCACACTGTCATGATCCAGTCCAGGTTTTAAGTCCTGTCTGCCCTTTTCCCGACCTGATCATGTGATCATGTCAAGGGTTAACTTTGCCTGGCCTCATTTTGGATTCAAATTTGCTATTTCTTCCTGCTGCGTCCTGCTGGTCATGTCAGTTATATTTTCTGCCTACGGCGTGAGTATCTGACTCTGGTAGTAGCCTGATTTGTCCTCCTACTGTTTCTGACTTTGCTAGTGTCTGTTTTATTCCCCACTCCCCGTCCCGACTCAGTGTTTCCCTTTCATGTTTAGGTCTCTTTGGTATTTGACTCAGCTTGGACCCTGACCTGCTTTCTGTTTTTTGTCTTTAGGCTTATCCGCTCCTGAACGTTACTGATCCTTTGGCTTGTCCCTGACTCTGAGTTTGTTTATTCCTTTGGTACTGTGTTGTAGTCTAGGATTTAACCCGGCTTGTTTGACTATTTTGCTGCCACCTGGTGGCAGCCTCGCTGCTGCACTGCAGGTCTACTCTTGCTGTGTGCAGTCCTCACTCCACTCTATTGCCATCTAGTGGAGCTTGCATCTACCTCCATAGCAGCAGTGTTAGACACACATTGCAGAAAATAATTCACAAGAAGAAAATGAAAGCTCGGTGCAGACCTGACATCCGTGGCCTCCTCATTCCTGTGCGGATTTCATCCTACTCAATTCTTTCATCCTACTCTGCTTTGCAATGCAGTAATGTGAAATCCGCAGGTAACAAATGCAGATTCATGACCAAAGCAGTGGATATTTTCTGCAATGTGTGACTATGGCCTAAAGGTGCTCATTATTATTATTTACTATGAAATGGCAACATTGTTAATCCTTACAGACAATGTAACATTACTGTGAGTCTTACAATAACGTTTTACTGATGCAAAATAAACACACGCTTTCTGATAATGATTCCATCAGATTCGAGGGGCGGCTGTGGCTTTGTTTCTGCTTTTTACAAGTCGCCTTTGTTGAATTGTTTCACGGCCACTAAAGGCCGAACAAACCTGAAAATGAGAAGTTGTGACTGTGAGGACTAACGTCTCGCTGCTCTGCCATTGAAGTGGACTTTAGAAATCAAGAGAAATATCATTAACTGTGAAAATTTATGAGGCTGCAGCCATCGTTCTGTTGCCTGGCCCTCGCTGGTGTCATCTCCGCTCACTGACCTCTAAGACACATTCCCTGTGAGCCAGAGATAATTGCGCTTTATTCGTTTTTTCTCCTCGCTATTTATACAGTGAGGGCCACGGTGGGCACGGTGCAAGTTTTCAGGGCTCAGGTGGTCTTCATTACGATTGTGTACATACATTTATCACCTAATTAGTGGGGGATCAGCATCATTTTTCCGGTCTAGCACAGTTAGGTAACGAGGCAGCGGAACAATAGACTCATTCACTATCCGAGCTGGAAATTGTGTCTATTTATTGCATTAATTCTCTCAGCCTCCCTGATTAATATCTTCCATGTTGTCGCCTGCAATCCAATTAGAACTGGTACAAATGGTGCGGACCGATGCTGGGGAGGAATTGTAAGAGACGAGATGAGCTGAGCGGGACGAAAGACGGAACAGACGATTTATTGAGGATTTTGTGTCTGCAACGACAATTGGCTTTATATTGTTCAGTGATAACGTTGCTGCGCTTCTCTGACAATACAGAACAGAAGGGGGGGATTATTGTTATATAGAGAGGATTGTTACATATAGAGATTATTGTTACATAGAGATTATTGTGACATATAGAGATTGCTGTTACAAATAGATTGTTTCAGATGGCTTTCCATCACTGTTTTTTGCTGTGTTTGGACATCGCCACGCAGGGACACAACCCTAATTTCTGACCCGTGACTCTGATAATAATATGGAGACGTGACAGTTCTTTAAGTTTGTTGTTTTTTTAATGACTTCTTGATTTGCACAGTCATGTGAACAGTTACATAGACAATAATGCACAGAACACGTATGTGAAAAATGGATGTTTGAGGCTTAATGTTGAGAAGGCACCAACATCTGCATAGACGTCGCTAATAAAGCAGTCATTTCCCACCTTTTCCAGGGGTTCATCTACAGTAATCTGTTTCCACTACTGGGGAGCCCCTAAAGCCATTCCTGCCACGGAGTCATCTCCGGTGCTAGCACTTGGCTCAGACATGTTTTCTGCTTTGCTAGTGAAGTATGAGCTGAAATCATTATATATAAGTGACAGGTCTTGTTGTTGCTGTGTCATCAGGAACCCAGAGATTTTTGGAGTACTTCACTGGGAGACGCCACTTTAAAGTGAAGTCACCACTCACTGTCCTGCGAGCGCGCCTGTCCTCAGCGCGTTGATCGTCAGCAGCGCTGACTGTCACTTGGGGTATCGGGCCATGATTACAGCCTCACTCTCGCTGCATGGAAGCAAACGGCTGAAGGGAAGAACATAATTCATTGTCTCCCTGCAGCCGCTGCTCCAGTGAGGCAGTGACAATTTTACTGCTATTTGTGGGCACATTAACCCTGTGTATGCAGGTAAATAGAATTTCTGCACGAGTTCCCTTTAAAGAGTGAATTATGTTCTGGCTCAGTTCCTGCCATGGATTATGAGATTTTATTTATGCCTAGAATTAAGTGAAGATCAGACATGCAGAGCTTAAAGGGAGTCTTAAAGCAGTTTTGACCCTGTAAGACCTCTTACGGAGAGCAGCCGATACCTGTTGCTTGACTGAGGAATCCAAGGTGTCCTTCCCTTTGTGTGGCATTTTCCTGCCGTAGGAGTCTTCACATATAGCGTCTTCAGCTCCCTGCACTGAACGCTCCCCAGCTCCTCACGTCTGCTCTGAGTAACAGCTCTAGAATCAGGAGATTGGCACTGTTGTCACTCAAAGTCAGAGGGGAGGAGTTGTGGAGCGCTCAGAGCAGGAGGACCAGGGCCCTGAGTGCATAGACCGCCCACTGGACTTTTGTGATCACTTCCTGCACATAGGCGCACTGCAATTGCTCTCGTATCACCGAAGGTGAGAACTGCTGACAGTCTCTCCATAATATGTATAGACAGTGTCGGACTGGGGTGCCAAGGGCCCACCAGTAACACTGAATTTGGGGGGCCCACTTTTCACCTGCATACAAATATTACACTACTCTCATTCACAAATTTCCCTATATCTCTACATAATAATTAATTGGGTGGTTTGGTTAATGAATGATGAGATTCTTTTTTTTCTGTACAGAGTAAATCAAGTGAATTATGCCAAGTACTGCCCATACAATGGGCTTGGGAGCACAGATCTGCACAGGGGCCCTACCGGGGTATTCCCCTGTTACCCTGTGGGCCAGTCCGAGCCTGTGTATAGAGATATGTGTATATGTATGATGTTGGCAGAAATGGGGCATTGGCTTGTTGGTGACTACAGTAGCATTTGGTTTTGTGTTGAAGATACAATTATTAGTCACCTATAAGATTTACCAACGTATCAATGATCTAGAAAGTAACAGTCATGTTGGTCATTTGATGGGAGACCTGCTATTAGTCAGCTTTGCCACTGGGGAACACAGACATCGGGACCCCTGTGTAGGAGCAATATATGAGCCCTTTCCAGTAGCTCCTCATAATGTACAATGCCACCTGTTTTGGAGGTGGATGTGGCCCTTGACCCCTGGTTGCACCAATGATTTGTCTGCCCATTAGCCTTGCTATGACCTTCTCCATTACAGTAAGGAGCGCTGTTTGATCTGTTGCCAAAATGGATCATATACGACGCCTGAGCCACGCGAGACGAGCTGCTCCTTGGGCTTCGCTCTCACTGACGTCAGGATGTTTTCCTGGATTTATTCTTGCAGACATTAGATTAATAGCCCGTGCCCGTAACTCAGGTGGGTACGAGCCACTGCCAAAGTGAAGGACATTGTGATCACGGAGGCGCTTGCTGAAACTGAGGAAACCCAAATTGTTGGCTGATCGAGGTGGAGGAGACAGCGGTCACTCTATGCCTGACGTACAGGGGCATAACTACAATAGGTGCAGAGGTCGCAATTGCATCGGGCCCTGGAGCTTCAGAGGCCCAAAAAGTCCCCAAAAGACTGATACTATTATGGGCTTGCACTAATTGGGGGCCCCGTTGAAGCTTTTGCATTGGGGCCCATGAGCTTCAAGTTACGCCACTGCCGAGTTCTCTAGAAATTCGCTCCTAGATAAGGGAGAACTTTTATTAATCTCATTCCTCGGCAGCATTAGTTTGCGTCGGTCCCTCCAGGCACCGATCATGGTCCTCAGAATAAAGGGTGCTGGGATTAGAAGCCTCTTCCAGCTGACGCCGGAGGTGAAAGGGCCGCGTCATCCTCTCCTCATTGCGCTGTGCTGATCCGGTGCGGCCGTGCCTGTGACATTCTCTGATGATTGACTTCTTGTGGCTGAATGATTTAACCAGGTTTAGCATTAATTCCCTGTGAAGTGGCGGAAGCTTCTGCACAAGAACAGGCAGCCATTGTCAGACCGCCACCGCCTGCTGGGACCCAAACTCCACAAAGCGCAAAGCTTCATCCACAGTTGGAGGAAACGCTCCGCTCCTTCCTCGTCTCCCTTCAGTCGACTCAGGCACATTTATTACAAGGGTAATTGTGTATAATTAACTACATCAAAGTCGATCGTGGTAAATGAAAAGGCTGAAATATAATGTCTTCCATCCGCCGGAGAAGCACAGAAAGTTTCCATGCTGCAATCCCGAGGATTCGCGTTCATTCACTGCGTTCATCCATGTGTGCCATAAATTGACGTCCGGCACCGAGGTCCATGGTTTCTCCATGGAAGTCTGATGTTTATTTCTGGAGACATTATAATAATTATTAAGTTAAGTAAAAAACCTTAATCTAATAATCCGGCACAAAACTGTGGGACAAGCTGTAAAAGCGGCAATCTGAAGATGGACCTTTAATTGTAGGTGTCATCGAATGAAAGAACTCAGTGATGGCAGATTCTGGGATATCCATTTCTTTCTGTCCTTGTAGAGTCGTTTGCACGTTTGGATCCAGTGTGCGATTCAGAAGCGGTTTGTATAGTGTCATGCATAGCAGCATATGGACTTTTCTAGATCTTTCTACAAAGCACGCCCCCAGTTAGCGGTTTGTACAGTGTCGTACATAGCAGCGTATGGACTTTTCTAGATATTCCTACAATGCACCCCACAGTTGGCGGTTTGTATAGTGTCATGCATAGCAGCATATGGACTTTTCTA
>VIAB01000093.1:202586-212831 GCA_009801035.1 Oophaga pumilio
TAATATTATATACTATTATTCCAGCACTGTGGATGCAGTGGTCACTGCTTGTCATTTACATGATCGCTGCAGGTGCAGCAGTTAATCAGTGAGGCCAGTGTTTGGATCATGTAACTGATGGATGTGATGCAGCCGCTGAAGGTTGGTGGGAACCATCAGACCACTGGTGCTCTCAGTGGGGGGGTTTAACGTCTAATAACTTTATTTTTATGTAATATCTCTTGCTCTTAGTAAATTTAAATAAAACTTAAAGAAAAGTCTTTATCTACAGTTTAATGTATAATGTGTTTACAGCTGTACAGAATATAGGTCAGCGCTCGTTTCTGTTTTTTGCTATTTTTTTATTTTGCATTTATCTGAACTTGAACATCAACATTTTTATATTTTTTTTGGAAACCTAAAACTTGTCAGATGCATCATTTTCCCTCTCATGTTGTATTCCTACTTAGGACTTGATGTAATTGTCCTTTATGCCAAGAGATACAATAAATGATCAATATGTTCTAGTGTAGCAACCAAAATTGTGTACTTTGTCTAAACACCAGCAAATCAATTATTTTGTTTCCTTTGTGAACGGGAATATTGATTCCATGTTCTGCATTCAAGCTTTTTGGTAAAGTGCTGTAAGATACATGGATATTGCTGTTTGACTGAAAATCTAATCTGTGCATGGGAAGTAACAAGACAGTTCCCAGGATTCGTATCATCGTGTGCCTCCACAACTAACAGAGCCATTACTCAGCCATCTCTTCCCCAGAGTCCACCTGGGGAAATGTGACTCAACTTGCCAGTAACAATTTAGCAAAAAAAAAAATTGTTTTCATGACAACGGATGGATGTGTATCCCAAAAAGATACTTTAAAAAGTTTCTTTACTTATTTATATGACAATAAACTGAGTATAATGGATTTAATCTATCTGGTAATTTGGAACCTGTCATCTGCCACAAAAATTGTGGACTATACAGTCAGGAAGCACATCCAAGAACTACAGTATTCCCTAAATGTGTATGTAATGTAGAGAAAGTGCAATAAAATACTTACCGACCAGCGCTGGAAAGTGGGGAAGATTGTGATGGGTCAGTGTGTTACTGCACTTACACTGCGTTACATTCACATAGGTTCAGGGAATAAAAAAATTCTTGGGACTAAAGTAAATCTAATGTGTCCATTTTCTGGTCCAGACAAAATGGTGCTGGATTTAAGGAATTTATATTGTAATGTATATTCTAATGATTAACATATGGAGAATGTCTGCCAATCTAATGGACCAGTCTTCAAATACCAGCTGCTTATGACTTCTAGTAGATAATATCTGGCAATCAGAAAACGTAGATTCCAGAATTCCTAATCTTCATCTATGGGTAACGTACCTGGAATAATCACTTATTCAAATATAGTTGCCGGACCTGGACTCTACACTGACACCCATATAGGTAAGGGACCTGGACTCTACACTGACACCCATATAGGTAAGGGACCTGGACTCTACACTGACACCCATATAGGTAAGGGACCTGGACTCTACACTGACACCCACATAGATAACGGACCTGGACTCTATATTGACACCCACATAGGAAATGGACCTGGACTCTGTACTGACACCCACATAAGTAACAGACCTGGACTCTATATTGATACAAAGGTTATGGACCTGGTCTCTACAATGACAACCACATAGATAATGGACCTGAAATTTACATTTACACCCCCATAGGTAATGGACCTGGAATCTTGGAGAACAGGAGAAGTCCCAGAAGACTGGAGAAGAGCAAATGTTGTTCCTATCTTCAAAAAGGGGAAGAAGGTGGACCCAGGGAACTACAGGCCGGTGAGTCTGACTTCTATACCAGGAAAGATCTTTGAACAAATTATTAAACAACATGTATGTAAGTATCTGGATAAAAATGAAGTGATTAACCAGAGTCAGCATGGGTTTGTAACTAATAAGTCATGTCAGACTAACTTAATTTCCTTCTAAGACAGAATCACTGACTGGGTGGATCAGGGAAATGCTGTAGATATAGTATATGTTGACTTCAGCAAAGCATTTGACAAAGTATCTCACACCATCCTTATTGAAAAAATGACTAAGTATGGAATAGACAAGGCAACTGTTAGCTGGATTCATAACTGGCTTAGTGATCAGACCCAAAAGAATGGTCATAAATGGCTGCACATCCAGTTGGAAGAATGTTTCAAGTGGGGTACCACAAGGCTCTGTTTTGGGCCCTGTATTGTTCAACATCTTTATCAATGATTTAGATGAAAGAATTGAGGGTACACTGATTAAATTTGCTGATGACACAAAGCTAGGAGGGGTAGCTAATACTAGAGAAGAGAGAGAGGATTCAAAAAGATACAAATAAACTGGAGCAGTGGGCAGCAACTAACAGAATAGTTTATAACAGGGAAAAATGCAAAGTAATACATCTGGGAAATAAAAATGAAAAAAACATATACAGAATGGGAGGAATAGGGCTAAGAAACAGCACATGTGAAAAAGACTTGGGTATACTAACAGATCACAGACTGAACATGAGTCAACAGTGTGATGCAGCAGCAAAAAAGGCAAATACAATTCTGGGATGTATTAACAGAAGCATACAGTCTAGATCACGAAGTCATTATTGCCCTCTACTCCTCTTTGGTCAGACCTCATCTGGAATACTGTGTCCAGTTTTGGGCACCACATTTTAAAAAAGACAACAAACTGGAGCAAGTTCAGAGCAGAGCGACCAGAATGGTGTCTGGTCTGCAAACCATGCCCTATGAGGAACGGTTGCAGGATTTGGGAATGTTTAGCTTGCAAAAAAGAAGACTGAGAGGAGACTTAATAGCTGTCTACAAATATCTCATAGGCTGTCACATTGTAGAAGGATCATCTTTACTCTCATTTGCACAAGGAAAGACTAGAAGCAATGAGATGAAACTGAATGGGAGGAGACACAGATTAGATATTAGAAAAAACTTTTTGACAGTTAGGGTGATCAATCAGTGGAACAGGCTGCAACGAGAGGTGGTGAGTTCTCCTTCAATAGAAGTCTTCACACAGAGGCTGGACAGAAATCTGTCTGGGATGATTTAGTGAATCCTGCTTTGAGCAGGGGGTTGGACACGAGGACCCAGGAGGTCCCTTCCAACTCTACCATTCTATGATTCTACAAATACACCCACATAGATAATGGACCTGGAATGTACAAATACACCCAAATAGATAATGGACCTGGAATCTACAATTACACCCACATAGATAATGGGCCTGGAAACTACAAATACACCTGCATAGGTAACGGACCTAAAATCTACAATAACACCCAAGCAGATAACGGACCTGGAGTCTACAATTACTCCCACATAAGTAACGGACTTGGAATCTACACTGCTGACAGCCACATAGGTAACGGACCTGCCTCTACGCTTGCACACAATTCCGCTAATTCCATCCTCATTTTTAGCTTATGAAAATCAAAAATGAAAAATAAGCAAAAGGTGTAATTCAATTGTGACATAAAAATGGGGAATAAGTAACTGGCTTCTCACCTTCGCTGGGTTACAATAGACAAAATAAAACTGTTGCAATGTTCTAATGTGTGAGGTTATTCAATAAAGTAGTTTAATTTCCCACAACTCGAAAACTTAAAGCCGTTGACTTCTGAAGTCAACACATTGTACTTAGAAGGCAATGCAACAATCTATACTCTTCTAAACGTTGGTAAATTATGCCATTCATATAGTGCTTGGATTTTGGGGGTTTACTGAACTTGAATCCCATTGTATGACATCCATATTCCCCAGTATATTGTGTGGAAAATACAGCCCACATTGCCAGTTATGCATGGTTGGCAGTAGAGTTTCAGTCCGTGGTTGACAGTAGTGGTACAGTCCGTGGTTGGCAGTAGAGTTACAGTCCATGGTTGACAGTAGTGTTACTGCCCGTGGTTGGCAGTAGTGGTACAGTCCGTGGTTGGCAGCAGTGGTACAGTCTGTGGTTGGCTGTAGTGGTACAGTCTGTGGTTGGCAGTAGTGTTACAGTCTGTGGTTGGCAGTAGGGGTACAGTCTGTGGTTGGCAGTAGTGGTACAGTCTGTGGTTGGCAGTAGGGGTACAGTCTGTGGTTGGCAGTAGTGGTACAGTCTGTGGTTGGCAGTAGTGGTACAGTCTGTGGTTTTCTTTTTTGTTGTTATTGTGAGCAAATTGTTTAAAATGGAAAAGAAAGTGTTCAGGTCTTGAAGATTCTGTGGAAATGAAAGAGAATGAACATCAAGGTGCCCCTTGAACACCCAACTAAACTTTTTGTCCCTTCCCACCAGTGTAAGTGGATTTCCCTGATATTTGCTAGCAGCCGTGAATCTTGTTCTGACAGCGGCAGTCGGGTTGAGGGCGTGATTTATGGGGAAGTCATTTGTCATTTCAGCTGCTTATGATCTTGTTCTTTATTGTTGGTGCTTAACGTGCCTGTCTGTGTCAGTGCAGTTACTGGGGATGTGTGATGCTTTCTAATTAGACTTTGGAAGATAAAAGATCCCATATCAAAGCCGCTCTGTACCTCAGCGCCTGCCAATCCCACCTTAGGGACAGTTTTTCTAGGCATCCATAGTTAACCCTATCCACATCACAGCTACACAGCTTCACTGTAATGTACCCAGCCCCCTGGGAATCCTTCTCCATGTCACGGACTTCATTGCATTGTGGGGTCATCTAGTGTAATTTATATGAATACCCAACAAGTGGCATTGAATGGGAGATTAGAAGGACTATTAATTGAGCATTCATGTTGCATGTAGGTTTTTGTAGTGGATTTTGCTGAGCATTTGTCAACATTTGCTGCACATCCACAATGCTATAGGCATGATGCAAACATGTATAGCATGAGAAACATAATCTGTGACCAAATATTCAAATATACATGGCAAAAATAGTAGTTCATGAAAGAACTACCAAAATTGGGTAAATAACCCCATGGCACTCCATTGAGCAATGCAAACACAAAGAAATGTGGAGAAAAACACCATAGATAATATGAAAAAATATATATATTAAATACAAAAAACTCTTACTACAAAGATCATAAGAATATACATCAATAAATGGCTACTTGAGTGGTTTGATATGGTATGCGTGATGTTACCAGATGTAAACTGTGTCCGAGAACACATGTCAAAAGGGTGAGAACAGCACATAGTAGAAATAAGCATATAATCCCATTATTAAATACAGGCATGTGCCACAGTGGTAAATAGACATATAAATAAATCTGTGAGCAGAAATCCGCCAGTGCGTACATGAAGTGGGGATCCGGATTCCCCAGCTCAAGATGGGAAATGCTGATAAGTACTGTTGCACAAGTTAGAAATAGAACTCACCCATGATGACACAATGTAACTCAGAGACGCGCCCCGACGCGCGTTTCGCTATGGCTTCCTCGGGGGGCATACCATATCAAACCACTCAAGTAGCCATTTATTGATGTATATTCTTATGATCTTTGTAGTAAGAGTTTTTTGTATTTAATAAATATATATATTTTTTCATATTATCTATGGCGTTTTTCTCCACATTTCTTTGTGTTTGCAAACATATATAGCATGTGAATAAATCTGCTCCATGTGAATGGGGTCTGGACACCACGTGTTGTGCTATATTTTATTGCTGATCATCATTGTTGGATCCGCACTGAAGTCACACAGGCTTTTTGGACATGTTCTATTTTCTATGCGTGTTGCATGAAGGCAAATTTAAAATTATTTTTTATGATGAAAAGTAGATTATGTTGTGATGACAATTTTGTATTGAAAGGTCTGTCTCAGGAAGGCACCAGCCTATTGCTTTATTTGGGGCCATTATAAAGCAGCCTCTCCCATTGGGTTCTTGGTGATAACTGTTCTGTAGGAGAATCTCCAGTTATGGTGGACCCAAGCCATCCTTGTACTACATGACTGCTGCAGTTACAACATTAGTCATTACCAGTGTCTTCAGTACATTGTAGAGAAGCTTTGGCTCTTACAACCTGCTGCAAATGACATGCACAGTCAGGCAGCAGCTTCTGGCAGCGGTCCGGAGGAATCTTAGCACATTCCTCATGGGTAATGGCCTCCAGGTCACTAATATTCTTGGGTTGTTGAGAGCGGTCCAAAAATTAATAAAAAAATAATTTTTATGGAACAAAAGAAAAGGATAAGGAAAAGCATATAAAACAATGCCAACGAATTGAATGTTCCTAGAGATGCAGCTAGAAGAAGAGTTCATATAGAAGCACTGGCAAAACTGCCCGGATGTGGCAGAAAGAGGAAGTTGTCACCGGCTGTGGCCAGGTACCTAAAGAAACAGGTGGTCAAGAAAGCTCAATTGTCTGTAGAAAATTTGGTGTCAGCATTAGCTTATTTTTCAGTTTGCACAGTAAGGAACATAAGGTCTCCATGTCCAATCTCCAGACCCAAAAGTACAAGAAAAGTCGCCTCCACTTTGTTCAAACACCATATAGCTATGGCACAGAAGTTTTTGGAATCTGTTACTTAGAGCAACTAAATAAAATGGAAACTTTCTGGGCCGATGAGAGAGGCAGAAAGAGGCATATGCTAAAAGACCCCTGCAACAGTGAAGCATGGTGTAATGGTGGTAGCTAGGTGATGTCTACAGTGAAGCATGACGGGGGCTCAGTAATGTCTACAGTGAAGCACGGTGGGGGCTCAGTCATGTCTACAGTGAAGCACGATGGGAGCTCAGTGATGTCTACAGTGAAGCACGACGGGGGCTCGGCAATGTCTACAGTGAAGCATGCTGGTGGGTTGGTGATGTCTACAGTGAAGCATGAGGGGGGGTTCAGCAATGTCTACAATGAGGCACAGTGGTGGCTCAGATACCTCTACAGTGATGTATGGGAGGGAGGTTTACTGTAAAACACAGCAGGGGCTCGGTTATGTCTACAGTGAAGCACGGCAGGGGCTCAGTGATGTCTACAGTGAAGAGCACAGTGAGCTCTCAGTGATGTCTACAGTGGAGCATGGTGGGCTCTCAGTGATGTCTAGAGTAAAACACAGCGGCGGCTTAGTGATGTCTACAGTGAAGCATGGCAGGGTCTTAGTGTTGTCTACAGTGAAGCATAGTGGGGGCTCAGTGATGTCTACAGTGAAGCATGGTGGGGGCTTAGTGATGTCTACAGTGAAGCATGGCAGGGGCTTATTGTTGTCTACAGTGAAGCATAGTGGGGGCTCAGTGATGTCTACAGTGAAGCATGGCAGGGGCTTAGTGTTGTCTACAGTGAAGCATAGTGGGGGCTCAGTGATGTCTACAGTGAAGCATGGTGGGGGCTCAGTGATGTCTACAGTGAAGCATGGCGGAGGCTAGGTGATGTCTACAGTGAAGCACGGCGAGGTCTCGGTGATGTCTTTTTTTAAATCAAATGTGTTTTTATTGATTCTTATAAAAATTTACACAAAGGAAAAAAATGAAAAAACAAGAACAACCAGGCAAACATTGGAGAAACACAGTTCTCCACCCCCCAACCTTAAGAAGCATTAAACATGAGTCATTTATACATCTTGGCTCTGCAAAACCAGCATAATTAGATGAATAAATATTTGAACATAGTAACAATAGTCAAGCCAATCACATATAACTTGTGGAAGTACTAATAACATTTTAATTAATTTTCAAATAATTTTAATTTGAGGCATCATATAAACATAACTCAAAGCAAGCCGAGGCGAAATCTCCTCAGTTCCCTAGATGTCAAACCAGAGCCATCGATCCATAGACCCCATATCTTGTCAAATTTAAAGATAGCATCTCTTTTTAGGTATATGCCTTTTACCAAATTTACTAGCCAGTTAATTTTATCAGTAAATTCTGATATCATAGGCTCCTGATCAGCTATCCATTTTTGGGCTATGAATTCTCTTGCCATATATAACATAGGAGCCGCCACAATTTTCCCGTACTCATCAACAGACAGATCTTCAACATATCCCAATATACATACATACTAATGGTGAAAGTTCTATGTCAATTGAATAAACCCTGTTAATCATTGCTACAACACTTCCAAAAGGACACCAAGTTAGGACAGTTCCACATCATATGAAGCATATCTGCTGTTAGTTTTGCAACTAGAACAGTGGGGACTTGAGTGAAATCCTATGTTAAATAAGAATTGAGGTATCCTGTATACCTGATGTTTCACATATACTGTATATGGGAAAGTCTATGGGATTCACTTAAAGACAGCTGTGGAACTCTTTCCAGTATTTCTGACCAGTGATTTTCCTCTATGGGTCCCATTACACTCTCCCATTTCTCTTTTGATCGCATCGGCTGGTTTGTCAATCTAATGGTAAGAGAATGTTATAAAGTAATGAGATCGAGAATGTTATAAAGTAATGAGATCAGTCCACGAGAACTGTGTAGATTAGGTATGCTCTGTATTATTGAGTTTCGGGGTACCCCTCCTTCCAAATCAATGTCTTCTGCCCGATATGCGTGCCTAAATTGTAAGTATTTATAGAATTCAGAGGGAGGTAACGCATATTTGTTTTGCAGCTGTGAGAATTCCCTAATCACATAACCTATTAGCACTTGATTAAGTCTGTTTAAACCCTTGGCACTCCAGGAGCCAAATCCCACCAGTTGGTATAGATTTGGAAGCCATGGAGTGTTCCATAATGAAGTAAATTGTGAAACACCTTCTGTTCCTTGTAATTTTTTCACCATCCCCCAAAGTTTGACAACAGCATAGTCGGTATTTTGCCTCCAAGAGTCCCAAACTTATGCGCCTTCAATACCTCATAGAGTTTATCTGATTAGAAATAATTCTGTAGCAACATACGCTGAACTCCTCCTCCCCCAGGGTCGTCCCATCCCCGAATATGTTGAAGCTGAGATGCCACATAATATACCCATGGGTTAGGAACTGAAAGCCCTCCCATGTCTCAGTGATGTCTACAGTAGAGCACGGGTTTGCGCTCAGTGATGTCTACAGTAGAGCACGGGTTTGCGCTCAGTGATGTCTACAGTGAAGCACAGTGGGCGCTCAGTGATGTCTACAGTAAAACACAGCAGGGGCTAGGTGATGTCTACAGTGGAGCACAGCAAGGCCTCAGTGATGTCAACAGTGAAGCACGGCAAGGGCTCAGTGATATCTGCAGTGAAGCAAGGCAGAGGCTCAGTGATGTCTACAGTGAAGCACAGTGGGGGGTTCAGTGATGTCTACAGTGGAGCACAGTGGGCGCTCAGTGATATCTACAGTAAAACACAGCAGGGGCTAGGTGATGTCTACAGTGAAGCACAGCAAGGCCTCAGTGATGTCAACAGTGAAGCATGGCAAGGGCTCAGTGATATCTACAGTAAAGCACGGCAAGGGCTCAGTGATGTCTACAGTGAAGCACAGTGGGCGCTCAGTGATGTCTACAGTAAAACACAGCAGGGGCTAGGTGATGTCTACAGTGGAGCACGGCAAGGCCTCAGTGATGTCAACAGTGAAGCACGGCAAGGGCTCAGTGATATCTGCAGTGAAGCAAGGCAGAGGCTCAGTGATGTCTACAGTGAAGCTCAGTGAGCGCTCAGTGATGTCTACAGTAAAACACAGCAGGGGCTAGGTGATGTCTACAGTGAAGCACAGCAAGGCCTCAGTGATGTCAACAGTGAAGCACGGCAAGGGCTCAGTGATATCTGCAGTGAAGCAAGGCAGAGGTTCAGTGATGTCTACAGTGAAGCACAGCAGGGGCTCAGTGATGTCTACAGTGAAGCACAGTGGGGGGTTCAGTGATGTCTACAGTGAAGCATGGCAGGGGTTCAGTGATGTCTACAGAGAAGCATGGTGGGGACTCAGTGATGTCTATATCTGCAGTGAAGCACAGCGGGGCTTGCTGATGTCTACAGTGAATCACGACGGGGTCTCGGTTACGTCTACAGTGAAGCATAGCGGGGGAAACCTGCAGTGTGTGAATGCAAGGATGTATTCAATTCATTCACGTATCAGGAAAGCCTAGGAGAAAACATTACGTCTTTTGTAAAGAGCTAAAACTTCAACGTCTTAGGACCTTCTATCAAGGCAATCATTTCAAGCATACCTCAGAATCCAGTAAGATTAATTTTCAGAAGTCCTATAAGTTTCAGGAGTCAACGTCAGTCTCCTGACTAACCCTAAACCGATGGCTAGTGTCTAGCTATGCATCCCAACTGGAGCAGGTCATAACAGCCAGAAGGCAGTGGCGTACCGTCAATTGTAGCAGACCACGCAGCTGCTA
>VIAB01000093.1:229543-244814 GCA_009801035.1 Oophaga pumilio
TTGCATCTTTCATCCAGCCACTGACGTTTTTGGATTGTGAGTCACGGGGAAAGCAAAAGAATTGTAAATGGATCTATGGGGAAAGGTAGTTGAACTGTATAAAACAGGAAAGTGATACAAAAAGATATCCATGAAATTGATAAAGCCAGTCAGCAGTTCAAACTGTGATTAACAAATGGAAAATCAGGGGCTCTGTAAAAAACAAAACCACTGTCAGGTAGACCATCAAAAATTTCGTCCACAACTGCCAGGAAATTTGTTCGGGATGCAGAGAAAAACCCACATATAACATCAGTTGAAATACTGGACTCTCTGAAAACTAGCGGTGTGGTTGTTTCAAGACGCACAATAAGGAGGCACTTGAAGAAAAATGGGCTGCATGGCCGAGTCGCCAGAAGAAAGCCATTACTGCACAAATGCTACAAAGTATCTCGCCTAAAATACGCAAAACAGCATAGAGAAAAGCCTCAAAACTTCTGGAACAAGATATTTGGAGTGATGAGATGAAAAGTGAACTTTTTGTCCAAAACCATAAATGTTACATTTGGAGAGAGGTCAACAAGGCCTATGTTGAAATGAATACCATTCCTACTGTAAAGCACGGAGGTGGATCGCTGATGTTTTGGGGATGTATGAGCTACAAAGGCACAGGAAACTTGGTCAAAGTTGAAAGAAAGATGAATGCAGCACGTTATCAGCAAATACTGAAAGCAAATTTACAATCATCAGCCCGGAAAATGCGCATGGGACATACTTGGATGTTCCAACATGACAACAATCCAAAACACAAGGCCAAGTCGACCTGTCATTTGCTACAGCAGAATAAAGTGAAGGTTCTGTAGTGGCCATCTCAGTCTCCTGACCTCAATATCATTGAGCCACTCTGGGGAGATCTCAAGCGCGCAGTTCATGCTAGACAGACCAGGAATTTACAGGAACTGGAGGCTTTTTGCCAAGAAGAGTGGGCAGCTTTACCATCTGAGAAAATAAAGAACCTCATCCACAACTACCACAAAAGATTTCAAGCTGTCATTGATGTTAGAGGGGGTAATACACGGTATTAAAAAATGGGGTATGTGAACTTTTGATCAGTGTCATTTGCATGTTTTGGGTTGTCATTATGATTTAAAAACCCCTTCTCATATACAGCACTATGGAATTAATGGCGCTATATAAATAAATAAATAATAATAATAAGAAGAAGAAGAGAAAACACAGTAGTTTTGAGCATAACTGAAAGCCTTATTGACATGAGGAATCTGTTCAGGATCATTTGACAGGTTTAGGGTATATGCACACGTTGCGGAATTTCTTGAGGAATTTCCTGAGCGGATTCTTCCTCTCTTGGCAGAATCTGCAGGTAAAAATCTGCGTGTTTTTTATACGGATTTTGTGCGGATTTTAAGCGAATTGTCATGCATGTTTTGGCCTGCGGCTTTCTATAATGAAATGGGTGTAGAAACGCTGCTGAATCTGCACATAGAACTGACATGCTGCGGAAAATAAACCGCTGCGGATTCCGTGCGGAATTTTCCGCAGCATGTGCACAGCAATTTTTTCCCATTGCTTAACATTGTATGGTCAAACACTTGCAGATCTTCAGTGATTCCGTGCAGAAAATCCGCTGAGGATCCGCAACAAATTCGTAACTTGTGCACATACCCTAAAAGTGAAGAACATTTCCATCGCCTGGAATCACAGATGAAAGGCGGATAAGATGTGAAGGATGATGGAGCCGTACATATTGTGCCACGTATCACAGCACATATTGCAGCAAGTATCACAGCACGTATCGCACCACGTATCACAGCACATATTGCAGCACGTATAACAGCACGTATCACGGCATGTATCACAACACATATTGCAGCATGTATGGCGACATGTATCACAGCACATATCGCACCATGTATCACAGCATGTATCGCGGCATGTATCACAGCACATATTGCAGCACGTATGGCAACATGTATCACAGCACATATCGCACCACGTATCACAGCACATATTGCAGCACGTATAACAGCACGTATCGCGACATGTATCACAACACATATTGCAGCATGTATGGCGACATGTATCACAGCACATATCGCACCATGTATCACAGCACGTATCGCGGCATGTATCACAGCACGTATTGCAGCACATATCGCAGCACGTATCGCGGCACGTATCATAGCATTTATTGCAGCACGTATGGCAGCATGTATCACAGCACATATCGCACTACATATCTCAGCACGTACTGCGGTACGTATCACGGCGCGTGTCGCAGCACTTACTGCAGCACGTATTGTGCCACATATCGCGGGACGTATCACAGCACGTATTGCAGCACGTATCATAGCACGTATTGCACCACGTATCGTAGCACATATCGCGGCATGTATCGGGGCACGTATCACAGCACCTATCGCGGCACTTATTGCAGCACATATCATGGCATGCATCATGGCACGTATCACAGCACCTATCGCAGCACATATCGTGGCATGCATCATGGCACGTATCACAGCACCTATCGCGGCACTTATCGCAGCACATATCGTGGCATGCATCATGGCACGTATCACAGCACGTATTGCAGCATCTGAACTGTTTACAGAAAGTGGAAAACTTGTAATATCACAAACAAATTTAGCTGCTGCAACATTTGTTTCTTGGTGCCTCAGACAGACCTTGATGCCTTAGAAGGAGGGTATAAAAGCTGCTTTCCAGCCTTCTGCTACTCTGTGATACACTTATACTTCCATCTTATAAAAAGGAGGAAAAATAAAGACCTTACCCTCCCGCCTAACATTGATCTGTTACTGCTGATTCTTATTAAATGAACATGAGCTTCTTCATACACACTTCATACAACTCGTTTTTTTACTTGAATTGTAAAGTGCTGTGGAATATGTAGGCGTTAGAAAAATAAAAATTATTATTATAGCTATATAAGACTACTGGCCCCTTCTTCCCTTTCCTATTATCAAACTTCCACGATCTCTTGCACCATAATCACAAGCCCAGTCCAATCACGAACACCCAAACCAACAGTCCCTATGATACCTCCAGCCAGCAAGACTGTCTATGACTCGCCCAGCACCCAGCAGGACCGTCTATGTCTCACTCAGTGCCCTGCAGGACCGTCCATGTCTCACCCAGTGCCCAGCAGGATCATCCATGTCTCGCCCAGCACGCAGCAGGACTGTCTATGACTCGCCCAGCACCCAGCAGGACCGTCCATGTCTCGCTCAGCGCCCGGCAGGACCGTCCATGTCTCCCCAAGCACCCAGCAGGACCATCCATGTCTCGCCCAGCACCCAGCAGGACTGTCCATGTCTCGCTCAGCGCCCGGCAGGACCGTCCATGTCTCGCCCAGCACCCAGCAAAACTGTGCATGTCTCGCCCAGCACCCAGCAGGACCGTCTATGTCTCACTCAGTGCCCTGCAGGACCGTCCATGTCTCACCCAGTGCCCAGCAGGATCATCCATGTCTCGCCCAGCACGCAGCAGGACTGTCTATGACTCGCCCAGCACCCAGCAGGACCGTCCATGTCTTGCTCAGCGCCCAGCAGGACATCCATGTCTGGCCCAGTGCCCAGCCAGACCGTCCATGACTCACTCATTTCACAGCAGGACCATCCATGTCTCCCCCACCAAGACAATCGATGTCTTGCCCAGTGCCAAGCAGGACTACCCATGTCTCGCTCAGTGCCCAGCTGGACCATCCATGTCTGTCCCAGTGCCCAGCCAGACCGTCCATGACTCACTCAGTGCACAGCAGGACAATCCATGTCTCCCCCACCAAGACAATCGATGTCTCGCCCAGTGCCCAGCAGGACTATCCATGTCTTGCTAAGTGCACAGCAGGACCATCCACGTCTCGCCCACCAAGACAATCTATGCTCGCCCGGTGCCCAGCAGGACCATCCATGTCTCGCTCAAAGCCCAGCTGGACCATCCATGTCTCACCCAATGCCAAGCAGGATCATCCATGTCTCCCCCAGCAGGACCATCCATGTCTTGCCCAGTAGGACCATCCATGTCTTGCCAAGCAGGACCATCCATGTCTTGCCAAGCAGAACCATCCATGTCTCGCTCAGCGCCTATCTGGACCATCCATGTCTCGCCCAGTGCCCAGCAGGACCGCTAGTGCTGACAGATTCCCTTTACACTGTGTTGAGCACAGTCAGGAGCAGTACGGTGTCTGTGTAAGACTCTTGGCACTTTCCATAGCTCCAATAGGAATGAGTAGAGCCACGAGTACCACGTCTGTGCTCTCAGCAATGATGACCAATGTCCACGGTGCCCCTGCACCATCCCGGCCCACCGTTATGCTACCTGGCCATCATTAGGTGTCAGCCTGGAAGTTGCAGGCTCAGTGGCCCCACGGCCTCACGGCTGTTTCCTTGGCACAATGCATGACCTGATGTAATGATGTCCTCAGATCTATAGCGGAGCCCACGCCGGAGCTGAACACTTACAACAACCTTTAACTTTCCTTACAAACTTGTTCATGGCTGACAGTGTGAGTTGCCCCCAGTGTGGACCTTGGCGCCATCACATGCACGCTGGCAGCGCGCGCTGTAATGATCTGCGCTGAGCGCTCCTGGACTGACGCCTCTCACTCCACAATTACATGAATTCAGCAAATCACTGGAAAAAGAATCAATTGTACTCATCGCCTCGACCCTCCGGTGTCAGAAGTCAGACGTTTCTTACAGGGATTCTGACACAACAGCAATATCTGCGGACCATGAAATAATAATGGTTTTCGTTGCCGAAACGATAGTTTTTTTTTGTAATATCACATTTATTTCCGCTACACAGTTCACATCGGATCGTGACCCTTACACTTCGCTCTCCGCAATCTAGGCAGACATGAATTACAAGTCTCTGGTCCATGAAGTGTTTATGCGATAAACCACCTGAGTGCATCCCCTCAATGCGCCATCATTACTGGAGCGTCAGATGTTTGCTGCCCCCCCCCCCCCGTGTCACGGTGACGTCCCCTGAGAGGAGGCCATTCTTTGCAGAGCACAATTCTGCTCCTCGTGCTTCTTACAAGCTCCAATATGAAATCTTCAGTGACGCAGAACCTTAATGTATTTATCGATTATACGTCGTGATTGTGCTGCGTTCACACAGTGCGTCGAGGCGAGCTCTGCTGTGCTGCGGGGACAGCTCACTTCTGACTATAGAGGTGTACAGCAATATGCCTGACACACTATAAGGCCTTATTCACACTGCAATACAGGTTTCACATTCATTGTTACAAGTCAAAACCAGGAGTGAATCCTAAATCCCAAAAATCTTATAAGTAATGTCACAGGACAGGTGGGCATGGGTGGTCTTATTACAGAAGCAGAGGCCAAATACTGAATGTGAATGAGGCGCTTATACAGCACGCTGCTTTTATGCATTTGTTACTGCCGTGAGTAGTATTAGCAGTTGTGTCTCCGGTAATGAAGGGCAAATCCGGCGCAGACTGTCATCGCCTTATGATGGGAACCAGTCGGGATCAGTGATTAGTCTCCGAGTGGCACCAGGAATAGGGAACGAGCCCCCACTCTGCTGTGGTCCCTCTTTGCTCTGCCTCCTCTACTTTGCTCCCTCTCTGCTCGGAACCCCTCTCTGCTGTGCCCCATCTCTGCTTCCCCTTCTCCTGTGCCCCCTCTCTGCTCAGCCCCTTCTCTGCTCCCTTTCCTGTGCCGCCCTCTGCTCGGCTCCTTCTCTGCTTTGCTCTAGTGATGAGCGAGTATACTCGTTGCTCGGGTTTTCCCGCGCATGCTCGGATGATCTCCTAGTATTTTGGCATGCTCAGAGATTTAGTGTTTGTCGATGCAGCTGCATGATTTATGGTTGCTGGACAGCCTGAATACATGTGGGGATTGCCTGTTTGTTAGGAATTCCACACATGTATTCAGACCGTCTAGCAACCGCAAATCATGCAGCTGCGTCGACAAACACTAAGGGCCTGTGCACACGTTGCGGATTTGCCTGCGGATTTTTCCGCACAGAATCCGCACCTCTTGGCAGAAAACGCAGGTGCGGTTTTTGTGCGGATTTGCCCTGCGGTTTTACACCTATAATGAAATAGGTGTAAAACCGCTGAGGAATCCGCACAAAGAATTGACATGCTGCGGTTTTAAAACCGCACCAAATCCGCGCGGAAAATTCTGCATCATGTGCACAGCTTTTTTTTCTCCCTTCTCTAACATTGTACTGTACATGGCACCCGGTTCTGCTGCGGATCCGCAGTGCCAAAACCGCTGCTGAACCGCAGCAAAATCCGCAACGTGTGCACAGGGCCTAAATCTCAAAGCATTCCAAAATACTAGATCACCCGAGCATGCGCGGGAAAACCCGAGCAACGAGTATACTTGCTCATCACTACTCTGCTCCCTCTACTATGCCCCCCTCTCTGCTCGCCCCTTCTCTGCTCTGCTTCCTCTCCTGTGTCCCCTCTCTGCTGTGCCCCCTCTCTGCTCTGCTATCTGCTGTGCCCACTCTCTGCTCGGCCTCGTCCCCCTCTCTGCTCGGAGGGTGGGACGCGTATCTAGTTTATGTGTTCTCCTACTCGCTCTATGACATAATTATAAACTCATAAATGATACAGCACAGACTGGTCGATGCACGATGATCTAGAAGGAGCGGTGCTGGAGTTATTTGGAGGTGGCAGCTTCGTCTCATTATTTACACAGAACATTTCAAAACCAGACTTTCCAGAAACAAATTTAAAGTAATTCCCAAAATTTAGAAACAAAACATGTTTGCGTTCCAAAGACAGTTTACATATCAGATTCTTATCTCCAATCCCCTATATTCCTGCACTGCAAGAAGAGTAAGAAGAGAAGAAGAGGTTTCTGTTCTAATCTGGATCTTTCAGTGACTGAGTGACAAAGCCGCCCTGCCCTAGGAGCACCAGTATGGCTGAAGGGAAGCAGCTGTCTTATCAGGCAGAGGTGAAGACAGTCACCAACTGTATGGAGTTCAGATGCACAGTCGAGGCTGTACAAGGGGCCTAAAGTAAAGACTAAATGCAAAACTAAGGACAGTGCTTGTCTGGAGTTATTTCCACCAGTGACATGACTGCTGCAGACAATCACTGGTCCTAGCGGTCTTGAACTGTCCACCTCTGCTTCACTGCTCACAAGCATGGAAGACATCTGACCAAAGCACTAGAGCGTCAGGAAAGTTTTGTTGTATTATTTTATAGCATTTATGGCTTCACGCAAATTTGGAAACCCCTTAAAAGGAAGCTTTCACCAGGTTTAGCATGCTTAACAGGACCGATCATGGAGTAGTGGCTGTAGAGCTGAATACAATGTACTTTGTGATTTCTCCTCTCCGTTGTGTAGATATTAGTTTCTATAGCTTAGGTTATAATTCAGGGCAGCACGGTGGCTCAGTGGTTAGCAATGTATGGAGGTTCAGTGGTTAGCACTGTACGGTGGCTTAGTGGTCAGCACTGTACGATGGCTCAGTGATTAGCACTGTACGGTGGCTCAGTGGTTAGAACTGTAGTCTTGCAGCGCTGGGGTCCTGGGTTCAAATCCCATCAAGGACAACATCTGTAAGGAGTTTATTTGTTCTCCCCGTGTTTGCGTGGGTTTTCTCCGGAAACCAATGTCGTGTCACCAGCAATTCTCTTCGGAAGACCTGTACTTCATACAGCGGAGCTGAGCGTGATTGTAAACACCTTCATGTTTCAGCTCATGACAGTCAGTGTGTCAAGCGTGGCAGAGCTGACAGCACTGTGACAGGATGTACAGATTGGGCGTAAGGTTCGGATGTACAGATTGGGTGTACTGTTCAGGTGTATGGACTGGGTGCATGGTTCCAGTGTCGGGTTTGGATGTACGGATTGGGTGTACGGTTCAGGTGGAAGGAGTTGGTGTACAGATTGGGTTATGGACTGGGTGCATGGTTCGAGTGTCGGGTTCGGATGTATGTATTGGGTGTACGGTTCAGGTGTAAGGTGTTGGTGTATGGATTGGGTGTATGGACTGGGTGCATGGTTCCGGTGTCGGGTTTGGATGTACGGATTGGGTGTACGGTTCAGGTGAAAGGAGTTGGTGTATGGACTAGGTGCATGGTTCCAGTGTCGGGTTCGGATGTACGGATTGGGTGTACGGTTCAGGTGAAAGGAGTTGGTGTATGGACTGAGTGCATGGTTCCAGTGTCGGGTTCGGATGTACGGTTCAGGTGTAAGGAGTTGGTGTATGGATTGGGTGTATGGACTGGGTGCATGGTTTCAGTGTCGGGTTCGGATGTACGGTTCAGGTGTAAGGAGTTGGTGTATGGACTGGGTGCATGGTTTCAGTGTCGGGTTTGGATGTACGGCTCAGGTGTAAGGAGTTGGTGTATGGATTGGGTGTATGGACTGGGTGCATGGTTTCAGTGTCGGGTTCAGATGTACGGTTCAGGTGTAAGGAGTTGGTGTACGGATTGGGTGTATAGACTGGGTTCACAGTTCCAGTGTTGGGTTTGAATGTACGTATTGGGTGCATGGGTCCGGTGTACCGTTCGGGTATAAGGATCGGTAAGCTCTTGTTTCTTCTGTGCCGGAGCGCAGATGTCAGGCACACGTCCTGTATGATGGCGCCGCGTTCTCCTTGCTTGGTGCCGTTATAAAGGGTTATGAAATTGTATTAGATGGAAATCACATCGGAAGTTTCACCTCAGGATCCTCTGAGACAAATACAGATTTTAAAGAACCTCCTATTACTTGAGGAGCAAAGTGAGCTTTTTGCTTCATAAGAAATCTAAAACCTATTTATTCGCTGGAGCGTAGAAATGTGTTTCTCGTTGTGCCGCACCAGAGCCAGACGCTTCATTTTAAGATTCCCTGCAAAGGATTAACACTGTGCGGTAAATTGAAAAAGGCCTTTCTCCAGCCTAACGGACCATTCGGAGACCCGCTGCGCCTTTTTCGTACAGCTTACTCGGCTGTACAGGAAAATGAAGATGAATTCCGGCTGTAGCTGCCATTGTTGCAGAAGTGCTATTAACCGTATTGATTGATTTGGGGATGCGTTTGAGTCGGCGGCGGCAGAGGTTGCTACGTAACCAGGCTGAATCCTCACATCTATAGCGCTTTTAGAGAGCGCACACGAGGAGCCCTTCTAGGGATTAAGCACATATATTTTGCTTTGCACTTTCTTTCCTTTGTACTCGTTTGTGCCAAATCAATCTTTACCCTTCTTATTGGAAAACCTTTTTTCTCTATCGCTCGTCCTAATGAATCTCTTTATGGAAGAGCTTGCAATCCATAGGCACGTTCTCTGGCATTTAGAGACGAAGGAAATTCATCCAATAGATTGGATCTGAACTGACGCTGCCACGCCGGACAGCCCGGCCATTACTTACTGCTCATCTCTGCGCCACACAACCACTGCTGCAGATCATTGGGAGCTCGGACCGGTGAACGCTACATTTGTCGTCTCTTGGTTTTACCACCATTGTATGTGAGCCAGGGGCCGACATATCATTGGTAGGGGCCCAGGAGGTAAGGGGGCCACACCCAGCTCCACAGCAGCTTCTATCATTGCAGAACTAATGCACAGCACTGAGCCCATATACTGCCCTTGCAATGGGACCCTCAATGATGTGAGCGGGCTCTCAGGCTCTACATGAGCATTCATGGGGCGGTACGTGTAAGGCTCCGTTCACACATTTGGTGATGATTTGGGCCTTCAAGTAAATCCGCATTACATCCGCTAACACTCCACATAACGAGTGAGCAGAGTATTTAATTCCCCATTTGCTTTGGAAATCTGAATTTTGTCTGCATATTGGAAAATGAAAATGATCCCAACGCGTCTCCATGTCCTTTCTGTGAATTTGGATCTGCGTATTCTTCCTCTGGACAGACAATCCGTCTGTGGATCCGCAGTCAATCGGCGGACCGAGGTCTCTGCCGCAGATTCTCCTTTAGGACTCATTCACACGTCCGATTTTCTGACATATGGAAAAAAACATATTATTTATATCAGACTTGACTCAGAGATTGATCAGAGCTTGGTCTGAGAGACATCAGGTTCTCCTACTTTCTGACAGCCAATGAAAATCAGAACGCACCTCAGTCCCTCAGATCAGCATCACACATGTGTCTGTTATCTTCTGCAGACAGCTAGGTCCATGAAGAATCCCGGACATGTGAATGGCCCCTAAGGCTATCAAAGCTACAAGGCCTATCTGCGAAAAACATGGATAGCACTCGTACGTGAACAATGGACGTCCTGAATATGTGACCCTGCACTGAACAAACAATCCTCATTACATTCAAATTGTTTCCTGACGGGAGCAATCAGCCGATCGCCGCAGGTGCGATCCTCAGACCCACTGCAATGGACTACGCCTCTTCTCCACAGCAGCCACTACAGACCACATGCGGTACTACACATCATGTTTGACTATTCTTGGGGAATTCATTGGAGAAAAATACTAGAGACCTGGAAAGTGTTGGACCGTGAGTAGCAAGGGATTAATAGGGTGAACATTACTTTTTTTGGCCATTTTGGGTCTTTTTAATGAAAATGTTATCAAATAGGACAACTTTGGTTGCTCTTATCATGCATTGCTACAAAGCAAGACAAGTACACGACATCTCCAGTCGTGCAGAATGCTTTGTTGGCTTGGCTAATATCATCAGGCACAAAAGTAATCAGTGGGCGGAAAGAAGGGACCGTGATCAAAGGCCACTCGGAATCTCTCAGAGCGGTGAACGTCTCATATGAGGCTTAATTATGGGCAATGAGTGAGCGTCCTCTGTGCGGGGTCAGAGAAGTCTGCGGAGAATGTCTCTGCTTGTTTTTGCCATAAACAAGTCTTCAATATAATATTTCCTGCACTAAAGGCTTCATTATATTCCTGGCTGGGATATTAGGACTGGAGGGCGCAGGGCTCGGACCTGGGAGCAATACGCTGCGGTGGTAAACCAGGCGGCGGCTCTGGGGGGAGACCTCTCATCTCACTCCTTGTGCTGTAGGACATGGATTTATTCTATTTTCTCTTCCTTTACAGTATCTTCTGCTTCATGTGACGTTAAGTGGACGTCCATTTTATATAGCAGCCACTCATTCTGTTCTGCCGTTTTCCAGATTTTTTTTTTACACCAATAAAGAAACCTCCACAGGTTTTTGACACAGAAACGTTCACAAAAACAATGCCCGGGGGTCTTCTGAGCTCTCCCATTGACTTGTACTATAAGTGTGGAGCGTCTTCAGTGCGTAAGACGCCAGGAGAATGAACCGGTCATTACTTTTAACCAGTTGCCGTCATTGGAAACCTGAAATAGTTAAAAGACGATGAAAACCCCAAACTTGTAAAAGCGAGGACTGAATATGTTTACTCTGCGTTTTCTGAGAGATTATTCAGGCGGCTTTCAGGGTGGAACCGCTCCAAACCTGCCCAAAAAAGACCCTGTGCGTACAGGCACTAAGGGAATGTGAACACAAAGTGTCACTTCAGGGAAAGGCCGGCAGTCATTTCCTAAGGCTATTTCTCTGGCGTTTTCCCGTAGATTTAGCTTTTTTTCTATTGTTTTAATGATAAAGGACAGGTGGCTGTCAGACAAGAACGTAACATTGCTGCTGACGTCTTTTCTTACATTGCTACAATGTACATTCTTCGCGGCACTTTTTCATTGTGTAATCACTGGTCTCTTTGATCCTAGACAGTTTTCCTGTTGCTCGTCAATATCGATGTGGTTTCCATTATTCACATGATGATGTTGCAGAATTTTGCGCCATCACCTTAGTGAAGTATTAGATCTATTAATTTTTCTTTACTCAGTTGGAGACCAACGTTCAAGCTTCTTGCAACATTTACACAAAAAGAGCGAAGAAAAAAAGTATCATTGCACCAAACTAAATGAAAAATGAATTGTAAAGTGCTGTGGAATATGTTGGAGCTTTGGAAATAAAATGATTATTATTGATATCGAGCACCATTTTTATCAATTTGGTGTAAAATCCATCAAAGCAAAAAAAAAAAAGATTTAAAATAAAACCCAACCAATTGTGAATCGGGGCCAAATTTGCAGAACACGTTTTGCTACCAAACCGTTTGCACGTAATTTAGGCAGTGCTCACACCCAGGGGTGGAGTGTGGATTTAACGCTTGTGGATTTAACGCTTGTGGATTTATCTTAGAAAGCCTCATTCACACTCGGACATTTAGCGGAGCGTGGATCTCTGATAGGTCAATCACACAATGCTCTGTTAGTCTGCAGCATTCACCTACACTATTTGCTGTAAAATCATAATTTAAATCCCCCATTAGTGCACGTGGATTTACACAAGGGATCTGCTGCTCAATGTGAACTCGGCCTTAATATCCATACAGGAGCATTCATCAATATGGCGAGGTATCCGAGGATCTACTGTCCTCAGAGACACCTCCTCATCACCCATCAGCCTCCGTTACGAGCGCTGCTCTGGAGAGTGGAGCAGCTTCACGCTGGTTCTCACATGTTCACACTCCCGTGCTCCAATTGGTTTGGATGAGAAATGACGCCAGGTGCGACTGCATGAGAAATGTGGGGCCGTCCACAGTAGTCTGTGCCATTCATCACACACCTTTATCCAGCAGCGCCTGCGACACGGCGGCCTGGCTCATCCATCACTCATTGTTGGGATTACAGCCGGCTCTAATGACTGTGACTTGGTATTCATGTACACGTCCCATACAGTAGATTTTCACAAGAGAGCCTCTGTCACTGGCGCCTTCCTAGGACATTAATTTCGGCTGCTGGTGGATGTGATTTGTGGGGTGCGGGCATGGCGGACTTCCTGCCCTAATCCACTGCTTCCTGTGCTATACAGTGAGTCAATCTGAGCAGTTTCTGGCGACTGACCGGGGATCATTTAGCCACAATGTGACGGCGTCCTCTGTGCATGCAGAGCGCAGCGAGTGTCTGTGACGGGAGATATATGGTCAGCTGTGTTCTATGAAGCCGCCATCGCTCCCATTCACAGTCTTTTGTTTCCTATCAAATAGGAACAGCTCCGTCTCTAATTCTTCGGCCGGCCTGGTGCTGTCTCTTATCAATAGCGCTCCCTCTCTCTCCCTCTTTTGCTTTTTCTGCCAGGTTCAGAATCATCAATTACAAAATTGGAAGACTACAGAAGTTTCACTTACAAATGCGGCCGAGGCGTAAATCACCACCCCAGCGAATGGATGAAGGACACAATCCAGGTCACACACCTAACATCATTGTGGAAGATTCTGAACGATCAGCATTGTACAGCCGAAGAATACAGATTATCTGCGGAAAGTCTCCGAGCTTAAGTATCACCCCCAGGATGTCACAACAGCCCTAGGATGGTCACATCGGTCTGAGTATGGTCATACCGGTCTCAGGATGGTCACAACGGCCTCATGATGGTCACATAGGTCTGAGGATGGTCATAATGGTCTCAGGATGGTCACAACGGCCACAGGATGGTCACATCGGCCCCAGGATGGTCACATCGCTCCCAGGATTGTCACAATGGCCCCAGGATGGTCACAGCACTCCTGGGATGGTCACATCAGTACCAGGATTGTCACATCGCTCCCAGGATGGTCACATCGCTCCCAGGATGGTCACAACGGTCTCAGGAAGATCATATGAGCCCCAGGATGGGTACATTGGCCCCAGGATGGTGAAATTAGTCTCAGGATGGTTACGTTAGTCTCACAATGGCAGAATGGTCACATTGGCCCAGATCATATGATGGAGGCTCAGTCACTTGGTGCATAGGTCATTTTTATGTTATTGCACCTAGGGTCAGGAATACCTTCACTTGCTTTTTCTTGAACAGTTGCTTAAATAAAGCCGCAGTACAAGGCGTCATCTGTAAAGGGGGATGAACCGCTTCACCCCATTTCTACAGTCACCAGTGGGTGGAATACAAAGCACCATCCATTAATCCGTTCCACCAGTGCAGCTACATTAAATGAATCAAATTAACAAAATATTATCTGTTTTTGCAAAAAGTCTGTGGTGTGGACGTGATGAGTGACACTTTCTGGCCCTGAAACCGTTCTTGATTTTGCAGCTTTCATATAAGTGTAATGAGACATTCACATCCAGTCCGGACTCTTCCTCTGCACCAAGGAGAATAAATATATTTTGTGTAACCTTCTGTAAAACCTGTGAGTGGAGAGGGCAATGCTGCTATGTGAGCTGCTGACAGACACGTCCAGGCTCGGCTGTGAGATTGGAGATGTTTCTTCCCACATGTGTCTGTGTAATACGTGTCACCCTCTGCCCCGGGCGGCTCCGCGTCCTCATGTGTTATGATGGCAGCTTATTCATGTTCTTGTGCTCGTTCTGTGGATCGGCCTTATTTGTATGTGATGCTGTATACAGTGAACGTGAAGTGTGCCCCGACGCGCTCTGCTCCTTGGTTTATCATTTTCACATCTCAATGATTATTATTAAACTCCTGCAGAGCAAAACGCTGCTGCAGCTCTCAACTCCGTGCATTATGTTGTCTGGTCAGGAAAATAGCTAAAAAAGTCACATTGTACAAAGTGGTCAGGTTTACTGCGGCCGATGCCCTGAATTATTGGCCTCCAAAGCCGTTCTCTACATGGATCTGTTCTCCACACAAGTAGTAAAATCAGCTAGATTTACTAACGGTTCCAGTTTTTTTGGCCTCTAAATATTGGTCTAAAGTAAATCCAGCCTGAATCTAGCACAAAGTAGAGAAGTATTAGAGGCCCGCCAACATGCCCCAGATCTACGGCACAGGGCGTGGCACTGATTACATGCCACATCTTCTGTCACATGGGTTTCATCACGTCAGGTTTATGCAGTCTACATTGTAGACCACATTGGGGATATCTGCTCTGTTATTTTTATTTTCTACATTTTTCAGTGCCATTTTTGCACAAACTTGAAGAATTTTCTAGAATCGGCAAAGTCGATGAGATTCATGCCGCTTTCTGCACGCGCTGCTTATTTGCTCTTTGCAGATTTCTAGCAGTTTCATATCTCCAATGTCAGTTCTTTTAGCCTTTTTGCAGCATTTTTCACACAATCTTACGATTCTTGGGAAAAAAAAACACATAAAAAAACACGGTAAAAATGTGAGTTTTTTATGCAGAGCTTTTCCAGCCAAGATACATGTTTTGAAGTAGAAATGTCTGTAACAAATAATGTGTGCACGTACCTGTGTCTGTAAAGGAAAGAACATGGTACATACAGACGTATTCCCAGCTGGAAAACTACCCAACAGAAGCCACAAGCTTATCGGTTCTAGTCCTATCCATTCTCATCTTATGG
>VIAB01000093.1:245523-257606 GCA_009801035.1 Oophaga pumilio
GGTGACAAGTTACCTTTAAATTTGAAAGTTATCACTAAAATATTAGTTTTTAAACTGACCTGCACTTCTCACTTTTCCAACCAGTTTCTTAGTTTGCACATTTTCTCCATAGGTTTAATGGGGAACATGCACCTTATACATAACTACAAGGGTAATATATTCACAAGTGTATTGATACTTACCCTTATTATCAATACACAATGTATATCAGACTAGAGCCGGAGGTAGGTTGCCGCCAGGTCCAAGACTCAGAAAGATTAAGGAGGCGTCTCTAATCCCAAACACAGAAACCTTCTGAAGCCAGATGAGGAGTGACTGTCTGTTGCATCTGACACCCCCATGACAGGTTCTGGGCATGTGATGGAGAGGGTATCCTCCACACACTGTGGCCTCAGGGGTTCTGGTCAGGTGACAGGCAGGGTATCCTCTCTACACAGTGACCTCAGGGGTATTGGCCACGCGATGAGCCCTCCCTGGAGTCACCCATGCATTGCCTTCTCCCCGGCTGCCTGGGGATGTCTCTTTCAGGCTTGCCATCTCCAGCCTTCTGGGCTTGTCACTGTATAGCAGCCCCGCTGTGTATAATGTATATGCTCCTGCTGACGGATAGACTTAAATTCGTCAACATTCATCTCTTGCGATCATCGCATTCATGCATAAGGAAAAAGAATTCCAAGTATTTTTAACCACAAGGACTGGAACAGAAATTTCATCTCCTCCTCACAGCCGGGCTCAGTCCCCGCCAGCACCCATGCTGCACTTGCTCCACTTTATCGGTATAATAAGTCGGCATTAACCCCTTCTCCATCCTGACAGCTCTGCTTACACCGGCCGCCTATGGCAGCCTTTATTCCGCAGCACTTGGGAGGTTAAGCGCAGAAATCTTGCTCAATTGGCAAAAGATAAAGGCTTTTTGTAGGAAGCTTCCAATCTGGAGCAGAGAGGAACCTGCCGTCCGTGTAATGAGCTGGATTTGACACTTCCAGTTGGAGAGGTTTGACAGCTGTAATTTGATGCAGTTATTTTATTTTTTGTAAATTCTCGCGGCACTCTCGTTCCGTGCTGATTTGACCGCCACAAGGTTTTCATTTTATTTATTTATTTCTTTGCTTGTTGTTTCTGTTCTTTCCTCCCCTCTCGGCTCCGCTGTTCTCTCATTACCTTCCGTCTTCACTGCCTGCATCTACGCCGGTTATTGCCTTGCAAACTCTGGTTATTTCCCCATGCCACGATCTGTGCATTGCAGCCATCAAAACCCGTCCCTGGGAGTCAGACTGGTTCATTTCCAGCAGGTGAACAGTCTGAGCAGTAGAGCCCTTTGTGCAGGGCCCTATGTGCAGAGCAGGGTGGCCACCCACCAAGTGGGGACCTCCACCAATATAGGGATAAATATCTCAAAACATGTAAAATACACGTTTCTTTGTTGTGAACCACTTCCAATGATAAGGAGCATTTAACAAAAGATAAACTATTGAAAGTGTAGGGACCTGGCTACGTCCTACATCTCAGTGGCTGGCGCCGAGCGGCAGAGTCATGGCACCTGACCTGCGTCAGCATCCACTGACCTGGCTAGCCAGACTTCCTTAGTACCCTGCACCTAATGCTTAGCTTATGGCATGCGGCAGCCTTCTCCGATCCCAACAGAAGCTTCTAGGCGCTACCTATTCAGCTATATGATCGCTCCCTCGGATAAAATCAGATGAGAGTTTAACTTTTTTAGCCATCTGAAAGAACTGTCTTCAGACGAGCTTAAGGCCACAGCAGAGCAACTCGTCAGGTCTTATTCAGATGACTTGAACATTACATTTATCGATGAACTGTGTCAGTTTGTAACATTTGCCAATTTAAGGGTATTTCACATATAACGAGATCGAAAGCGAGATCGCTGAAACGTCACAGGTTTTGTGACGCAACAGTGACCTCGCCAGCGATCTCGCTACGTGTGACACATAGCGGCGACCGGCACCCCGTTGCGACATCGCTGATCGTGCTGGAATGTCCTAGGCCATTTTTTGATCGCTGGTGTCCCGCTGGCCATCATGCATCGCTGTGTTTGACGCCATAAAAACGACGAGCGACCTCGTTGGCGACTCAGAACTCAGCGACGCAGGCGTGATTTTGCTTTGTCTTTGTCAGAATCGCTGCTGTGACAAGGTCCCAACGACCACCGAGGTCGTTATACGGATCGCCGTATCGTTGCTGTGTCGTTGAGTAGATCTGCCTGTTTGACAACTTACTAGCGACCATGTAGCCACGTACCAGCGATCCTTACCAGGTCCTATCGTTGTTGGGATCGCTGGAGCATCGCTATGTGTAACGGGGCCCTTATTCTCAGACGGGGAGCCAAAAGATATCAGCACTGAACTTTTCATGTACAAGCTTATCATGGAAAAGGGTGTGCAGGACACTTTCCCAAATATTGAGATAGCTCTAAGGATATATCTAATTTTGATGGTAACACACTGCAGTGGTGAGCGTTCCTTCTCAAAACTCAAATTACCGTCGTTGAAAACCGATTAAGGATATCCATGAAGCAGTAGCGACCTGTAAATTTGGCTATCATGAGCATCGAGTCAGATATACTGCGTGAATTGGACTTTAGTGACATCATTAGTGATTTTGCAGCACAAAAATCTTTGAAAGTGCTTGGATTGTAAAAAATGAATGATTTTCCCTGAATTACTCTGCGTAAATGATTTTTGTAAATAAACTTGCGTTCGTTACATTTTGTGTTTTTGCATTACATATTGCAACACCTTGAAAATGGGCCTCCCTCCAAAATGGGCCCCGGGCCACCCACCTCTTAAATCCGGCCCTGGTGCAGTGCTTTATGTGCAGAGCTCTTTGTGCAGAGCAGACCGCGCGGCTCTCGCCATGAATTCCCACCTCTGGCCCTTATTTTCCCGTATATCCTAATCTTCCCGCACTCCTCCCTTCTCTGCCCGTCTCTCTGTGTCTTCAGCCCCAGGATCTGCTCCTGTCGTCTCCTTCCTCATTATTCGCTTTTGAATATTACAAAAAGGAACATAAATCACAAACTGGTGAGATAAAGGACTGTGAAGCTCTGTGTCTCCCAAGCCCGTCCGGTGATATCTGTGGAGGGGGACCTGGCGATAAGTCTGCAGAAACCACAGCCAACATGTGTCACTCACTCAGCGTTGACAGGCACAGAAATGGCTGCGAAATAAGGGGACGCCCAGCCTGGTGATCCACCTCACTGGGGGGGGATAATAAATGCTATTACTGGGGCGGTCTGCCATTCTTTACACTCACACGTGTATCACCTTCCGCAGGCGTTAATACTATCAGATCTGCATGCAGATTGGTTTCCCGTCTTCCAGCTAAATATTGCACACAGGTTTTCTGCTTTGCACCCACCCTACTTCGGTAAGAGCCAGGCCGGACCCCGCTCAGCACGAGAAAAGCTGGGAAGGCGAGAACACTGGAGAATTATTCAACAATGTAACATTTTATTTAAAACTGATGCGTCTTGTGTGGTGGATGCAGAGAAGGCTGAGACCACTGTATATGTAGCCAATACACAACGCGGACACCGCCCTGCAACATTATTATAGCAGTTACTGAAGTGGATAGTTTGTCTTAGTCTTAGTGTTCCACAATGGCCGTTTATACAATAGATACCATATATGTAAACAAGAGCTTCTCACAAAATTAGAATATCACCAAAAAGTGAATTTATTTCAATTCTTCAAAACAAAAAGTGAATCTCATATATTTTATAGAGGTATTACAAGCAGAGTGATCTATTTCACGTGTTTATTTCTGTTAATGTTGATGATTATGGCTTACAGTCAATAAAAACCCAAAAGTCATTATCTCAGTAAATTAGAATACTTTATAACACCAGCTTGATAAAGGACTGTAAAATCGGAAATGTTGGCCTACTGAAATGTATGTTCAGTAAATGCACTCAATACTTGGTCGGGGATCCTTTTCCATTAATTACTACATCAATGCGGCATGGAGGCGATCAGCCTGTGGTACTGCTGGGGTGTTATGGAAGCCCAGGTTGCTGTGATAGCAGCCTTCAGCTCGTCTGCATTATTGGCTCTGGTGTCTCTCATCTTCTTCTTGACAATATCCCATAGATTATCTATGGGGTAATGTCAAGATTCACTTATAGTCTTATAGTTATTTTTGCTTCTATACTCTGCGTCTGGAACATAAGAGGGAATTACAAGGGAAAAAAAACCATTTCTATTTCATTACGAGACCACCCAATGTAACCGCTGCTTTATATTCAGGACACTGAATCCCTAGAAATCTTCTTTCTAGAAGTAAAAATGAGCAGTGACTTTATTCCAATTAATCTGTTCCCGTCGGTCTGACGCCTCGTATCGATGAGGAAACATCTGATTGCGGCTCTGTAAAGCAATGATAATGACAGAAGAGCCGCAGGACTCGCCACGTAAACTGCTCCGGGGGAGTCAGTCAATGTGATTTACATGTCGGATAAGTCGGAGCGTTTTATGTTCTTTTCCTTTTACTTGTGTCACGCGCAGAGACAATGAATTTTCACATAAAAACGTTCAGCCTCCATCACAATCCATCAGTCTTCGTTAACAGTATGAAATATATCATAAGCGCTAAACAATTTGGTGGCGGCCACGATAAGCTGGCTGTTTTTCTGGGGAATTGTATAACCATTTGAATTAATTTAATTTGAAATATCAAATTAAATTAAACTGTAGCCGTTTCCCTCGGGGGGCGCGTGTTTCATTTGCAGTGTCTTTTGATGGAGTATTTTGTGCCAAAAGTTTTGCATTCTGCATCTGGCTCACAATCTAAATTTATTACATTTTCTTTGGAAAGATTTGCAATAGAAACTGAAATTAGAAAAAAAAACCTCAGAAAAAGGATTTGTGAAAGTCATGTTGAAGAGTACAAGCGGCGGCTTTAATTTTCTCTAAAATGGAAGAAACTTCCAGAAATGTTGAGTTTTCACATGTTTTTTTTTAATGCAGCATTATTGTGCCCCCCATCTGGCAGGCGCCCACTTCTGCTGGGGCGCGGCTCTCATTACACCATGCAGCAGATGTGCAACTGATCACTGATCACAGCGTAAATGTTGACGCCCCATGAACACATTAAACTCCAAAGCGTCTCTTCACCTTACAAGTTACGGTGCGGTGCATATGTCTGGGCAACAGAGAAAAAAAAGCGGAAAATTAAAGTAAAATGGCAGCTGCCGTCCACTTTGAATTACACAAACTTCTGCCAATGCTCGTGCTTCTGTCCTGTCCTATACCAGCTGGGTATAAATTAGTTGTGTAAAGCCCGAGAAAACTTTAAGGGCCCATTCATTATTGCGTTTCTGCTATTTTTGGCAAAATTTTTAATTTTAACAGTTTTTGTGACGCTCTTATTTTAGGTTACGCCTATTTTGAAGTCTAATTTCTACTTCATCTGTTGTTTTTCTGTCCTTCATTGTGGCCGCAGCTATTGTATGCAGAGATTCATTATTTGCAACTTTGTAGAAAGCAACAATTTTTTTTGTACAAATGTTTTACAGACTTTTCCCTGGAATGATTTTTTTTTCTGCAAGTTGTGTGCAATGCTGCAGCCTTGCTGTAAACCCCCGAATGAATCAGTGCATGAGTCCCCGGCTGACAGGAGATGAGCTGATTAGTGTGGGAAGCTTAATTGTTTCCCACACTATTCATTTCACTTCAGGTTAGCCGGGGACTCCCTCTGACGTCACTGAGGCTGTGCGGAGTCCCCGGATGACCTGAATTGAAAGAGGTAAACACGGTACCGGAGATATCCGTGTCCGTGTAAATACGTGGTATATCCGTGTGGCACACGTGTGCCGCATCAGGACCACACAGAGGGCACGGACGGCTACAGTGAGCGCTGTCCCCTGCCTGTGGTGCTGAAGCTCCCTGTCATTATTCTCCCTGCTCTGCCGGCAACAGCGAGCAGAGAGAATAAATGAAAAACCCGACATAGTGTCCCCCTTAGGTTTTGAACCAATCCGGCAAAACTATACAGCTAGGAAGAACCCAACAAAGCTCCAGAATAGGCGCATCTAATAGATGCGCCTTTTCTGTGCAGCTGCGGGCTGCTGTTTTTAGGCTGGGGGACCCATATTCATGGCCCCTTACCAGGATGAGAATAGCAGCCCGTAGCTGTATAGTTTTGCCGGGTTGGTTCAAAAACTAAGGGGGACTCCACGTCGGGTCTTTCATTTATTCTCCCTGCTCGCTGTTGCCGGCAGAGCAGGGAGAATAATGACAGGGAGCTTCAGCACCACAGGCAGGGGACAACGCACGGAGGACTATGTGAACAGTTCTCCGTGTGCACGTGTGCGGGACGTTTTGCGTCCGTGCTGCCGGAGAAAAATGGACATGTCAGCGTATTTTGCACACAGGACACACAGTCTGTGAAAACACACAGACGTGCATAGACCCATTCATTTTAATGGTTCTACGTGTGCCAGTGTCTCCGGTACGTGAGAAAACTGTCACTACACGTACCGGAGCCTCTGACGTGTGAAAGAGGCCTTACAAAGAGGAATTGTCCCACTCCGTTAGCCTCCATAATAAGAGTCAGCGATATGTGTAGATACATCAATATGTGTGTGAGATAACAGCATCAGACAGCATTATATATGGAGACCACGGATCCATGGCCACTTGCTGCTGAGGAGTTGTTGCCCACCTTTTCCATGTCTGGAATGGTTTTATTGACTCGCTATGACATCACACGTGAGCCTTGATCAATACAATATTTATGAGACGCTGCAGGCGATTTCTAGAGTAGTTCTCATGGATCAATGGATCAATATCTATCAGAATTATTTATTAAAGACAACACTGATGCTTTTTTCTCCTAAATGCCTCGTAGTCGTCTCGCAGACTGGATGTTTATCCGCTTTGATTTGCACCTCCCATGATAAAATGCTCAGAGCTAATTGTCGCATCCTTGCTGCAGATGGGGAGTTTCGCTGCTGCTTATGTGGACACACAAGTCTCATGTCATCGCTCCGGTATATGCGTCATCCTATGCAGGACTCGCAGCTCAACCCTCCCAGAGATAGACGTCCCCACCTGGAGGCTCGAGAGCCCCCTCGGCAGCAATCTGCATGCTGCAATATGTAAAAGCTGTGTTCATGATCCCATGTGAGGAGCGACGGCCCAGACAGCAGCCATTTATCTTCCTGACGCCTGTCCAATGCACTCAACAGCCCATCTGAGATATGTCAGCGCTATGGAGATGCCACCTTCATTAACTGGATTTCAAGGCGAAGAATTGTGTTTTTTCTTGATGTCAGTTTTCATTTTAACCCTTTTTCCAATGCAACTGCTTACAAGCACAGTCAATGAAAAAAACCTAAGGATCCTAAGGTCTGGATGTCAATATTTCTGATGCCCATGTGTGTATGCGCCAAAGGTGGCGTGTCGTACACGCCGGCCCATGGGTCTCGTGTATGCTCTGCCGTGCATCACAATGTACAGTAAGGTTACGTCCTCTTACACATCGGGTAATCCACTGCACAGTCCACGACCTCCATATACAGTACACCGTATGTGCAGCTGATTTCATCCTATGCACTGGAGTAAAATCCGCAGCGTAAAGTCCGAACCAAGAGTCAATCACGGCACAGATTATTTTATGCATCGTGTCAATAAATATTATTATATACTTGTAGAGTAGTTATTCGTCCTGTATAATGCAGTGTGCATCCAATTGCAAAACTCCCCAGTGCATCCGCCTTGTGCACAGATTACTGAGGGCACGAGAAGGTGATTGGGCTCTCACTTGTTCTGACCCTTGTGCACCGATCAATAGCCCCTCAGATCCCTGGGGTCACTCGGACCCAACAGTAGGAGACTGGATGACTAACGCTGGGGTATTGTGATTCTTCATATCATCAATGTGATGGACGGAGGGTGGAGAGAGGTTGGACATGCGCCCCGGACACCAATATACCAGAGGACAGAGAAGTCAGCCATTAAACAGGGAGCTTTCTGCCTGGTTGGGAAAGGTTCCTGTGTGACCTTCTGTATATAAGAGGTGTACCTATATGTTCTCCATCCATGTGCTCTATATCCATGTGCTCTCCATTCATGTGATCTCCATTCATGTGCTTTCCATCCATGTGCTCCCCATCCATGTGCTCTCCATCCATGTTCTCCCATTCAGTGCTCCCCATCCATGTGGTCTCCATCCATGTGCTCCCATTCAGTGCTCTCCAGCCATGTGCTCTCCATTCATGTGATCTCCAGCCATGTGCTCCCCATCCATGTGATCTCCATCCATGTACTCTTCATCCATGTGATCTCCATCCATGTGCTCCCCATCCATGTGATCTCCATCCATGTGCTCCCCATCCATGTGATCTCCATCCATGTACTCTCCATCTATGAGCTCCCATTCAGTGCTCTCCATCCATGTGTTATCCACAGTCTGGCTCTGCAGGGTTTCCATAATTTATGTGATATTCTTCGCTCTCCTCAGCCCTTAATGTAGGGACAGCTCGCTCATATTGTACGCTTCTGGAATTTGTACAATATATTTTTCCCCTTTTACAGATTTGCTTTATTTTTGGTTACAAACTGCATTTAACTAAAATGAGCAGAGTAGAAACTAGTGAATGTTTTGGAAAGAGGAGGGCTGCTCAGAAACTTATACTGGGATATGTGCGGTGTCGAGAGGGCAGAGGATGTCCCAGATCACATAGACAAATAGTCCTGCTCCGTCCAATCTGGCACTAAAAGCTGAACAATTCGGCACTAATTTATTTTTGCTTCCATAAACTTCAGGAATTAAGACATGTGGATTGTGCTGTGGAGCAGATCTGACACATCTTGCGAGATTTCTTACACTTTCTCTTTCTTTACAGCATTTTTGCTGATTTACTTTATACCAAAATTTTGCACCCAAAATTTGTTGCAATTTTGGATCAGTTTGATGCATTTATTTATGATATGACCAATTTTCTATAAGGTTCAAAACATATCTAAATCGCATGGCCCAAAGTGAATTAAGACCGGTGTTTCTTATGCCAGTGTACAGGAGGTGGGTGCAGGAATAAGATGCGGCAAATTAATATTAGGCGCATGCCATTTAATGAATCCGTTGCATCCTGACACTGGTCTGCACCAGAAATGTTCTCAAGTCGAAGATTGGATTAACATTTAGGGCTCCCTCACAACAGCGTATAAATAATCAGTCCCATTCTCATCCAGACAATTGGGACAATTTTTTGTCACTTGCCATCCGTGTAGAATGTTTTTTTTACTCACCTGTTATTAATATTTACACTTTTGTATGTTGCAGAATTACAATATATCCGTAACAATCCCATGATGTCCCTTTGATGGTCCGGATGGCACGTGATTTGTTCTCGCATAGCGCTCGTCCTATTTATACACCAGTGTGAGCGAGCCTCTATAAGCATAAGAAATGCCGCTTTTGCAAAACTTAGTGGGCGGACATAGCTGCACCGCGCCTGGCTCCTACCCAGTTTCGCCTACTTTGGCGTAGCTGTCCGAAAAAGGCAAATGTCAATAAATATGACTTTTCAAAGTGTTTTATGCCAGTTGTCTAGTAAAAACCCTTTGATGAATCAGTTCCATAATATATAAGAAAAGCACTTCTCATATAATAGGAGGGCAGTGTGAACGGCGGCTTACTGTGGTGCCATAGTATATTGACGTCACGTTTATAAACTTGTGCACAACGTTCTGCCTCGCGTTCAGTACCAGGGCTGTGCCACCTTCATCAGGGCCGGATTTCCGACAGATTTTCGGATCTCCTGCTATTCAGAACACCGCTGCCGGATATCAGCCGGAGATTATAATCTGGATAATTATTGTCACGGAGCAACTCGAGGTATTTTACAAAGCTAAATCTATCTCCATCCCGGATGTGTCTGGATAATTTGTAGCCTCTTCCCTTTGTATAAATGATCTCAAACCTCAACTAAACGCCATCTAGACGGCGGCGCCATCGTCTTCCCTCCTTTCATCATTCAGATGAATGTTCATTATCAATCTTGATACTTTATGAAGTTGCTCATAAAAGTGCTGGGTATAATAGGAAACTTGTGATTAATCGGCACGTTCGCTGATAGAACGGCTTGGAAAATATTTTTTTAACCCTGTTTTTCTTCCCTTAATTATAATGGGGGTAATATAATCTACATGCAGTTAATATCTGCTAATTACGTTTTGTGCGCCGGAACTTCTCTGCTGATACTTTGTATAGAAGCTAAATATATTTGCAGAGGTCAATAACCGGACAACGCATGTGGCCCAATACCGCGGGTGTGTAATACACCTGTATATGAAGCATAAGCCCCCAGAGAAAGCCCCCAGTGTCACATGACCTCCTTGTCCGTACAGCCATTATTGGATGGAGTCACCTGACAATTGTAGAAGAGGCGGGGGCAAATGTAGCAACTTTCTTTTTCTAAATGTATCAGAGATTCTATCGCTATATACATCCATATTTCTGGGCAATTCCATTAAAGACGACCTTTCAACACATTTTTCATGTTGAGCTGAACACACGCTGTCATAGCGGATGCAGAGAGGAATAAAACATTTCTGTTTTTTTCTAATTTTGCCTCTCTGTTTGCAGAGCTATGAGTAATCAAAATATTGGCACCTAATGAGTTAACTTTTGATAAGTCCAAATGGAGAAGTCCCCGCCCCCAGTGAAAGCTGTCTGCTAACGCCCACTTGGATTTCACTAGAATTAACTCATTAGGTGCCAATATTTTGATTGCTGGTATCTCTGCCATGGAGAGGCAAAATAAAAAATAACCCAAAAAAACTATTTTTATTCCACTCTGCAGCTGCTATTACATCGTGTGTCCAGCAAAACATGAAAAATTATTAATGAAAGGTCGTCCAAAAAGCCTGAGAGTATACGGCTGGGGTCACAGGAGAGCAAACGGCTGGGGTCTCACGAGAGTATACGGCCGGGGTCATTAATCAGTTACATTTTCCTGTTACTGAATTACAATGTACCCGTAACAATCAGACGTTACACTGCGACTCCGTGCGACATGCAGACTAGAATGTCCGAGTCTTAATACAGAAAAAACTCGGTCAGTGAAAAAAATGGTTCTTCTGCATGGCCCCACTGTTCTGGAGCCTGCCTAGTAGGTTTATTTCACAGGAATTACGGTGGTGTGAACGAGCCCTTAGAGGAGCACAGAATATTCTACTGTCCATATATGAAACCCTGGCGATGAGTCAGATAGTCGGGGGCAGTGTCGTGCCTGGACCCAGGTACTGCGCATATTTCTGCTCGGAGAACTGCCCTCATGTGGAAAGGAATTGGATTTGGTCTGGATTTCCGAGTCTGTAGTTTTCTACAGCTCTCCATCTTTCTGCCTGACTAACTGTGTTCAAAACACATCGCTTGGAAAGTCTCAGGAATGATGTGTGTAACACGGCGTATAAAGAAGCCCGAGAGGATCACACAGGAGCTGGCGGCTCGGTGCCGTCACTGCCAGGTCGTGTGCGCTGGCGGAGGTGACAACCGCGGACGGCTTCATGTTTGTATTGATGGTTATTGGTGCCGTCCTGATTTGTTGGCGTGACCAATTTTGTGACACCGTGGGCTGCACATCCCTGTTTTGCTGATGAGCTGCGGCGCCCATCATGTTTTATACAATTGACTTCTCGCAGGCGCTATACAGTAGGCTTACACCCGGCATTATTGGGTTGCTTGTGTCTGAAAATCACAGACTGAAATGTACATTTTTGGGGTATTTGATTAAAAGAAAATAATAATAATAAATCTGCACATGTCACCCTGGAATCATACTTCAATCATGAGCCGCTCCCTCCTTGGCTTTCAAGGCTAAATTGAAAACGCTATTGAACAAATACTAAATTAGGAGGCAGCCATTAAATCCGGGTGACAGGCTGTCAAGGTGCACAATGCCAGAGTGCTTTCTCTTCCAATGTCTCATTTACATAGGCAGGCATCAATGTTTGTAGTAAATGAAAGAAAGCAGAAAATGCATTTTACATCTAAGCTTCATTACGCTAAAAAGTAAACTCTGCAACAACGGAATTATCACACGCGGTTTTCCCAAAGAG
>VIAB01000093.1:400842-414348 GCA_009801035.1 Oophaga pumilio
TATGGTGGTGCATTATACTATATGGAGCACTATGAGGAGTGTATAATGCTATATGGAGGACTGAGTAGTGTATAATACTATATGGAGGACTGAGCGTATTTTAATATATGGACAGCTATGAGGAGTGTATTATATTATATGGAGGACTGAGGAGTGTATTTTAATATATGGAGGACTATGAGGAGTGTATTATACTATATGGAGGACTATGGGAAGTGTATCATACTATATGGACTGAGGAGTGTATTTTAATATATGGAGGACTATAGCGTGTGCATTTTACAATATGGAGACTGTGGTGCACATTATAATATATGGAGGACTATGGGGTGTATTATACTAAACAAGCAAAATGCTGCATATTCATCAAGTGATTGGATTGTTTATACAGGAACAAAAATCATTGTTCTCAGCAGCACATCACCTTGTGAAAACTGCAGATATGCTGCTGATAACATCATACTGTATGGGGACAGATAGATCTAATAGTGATTGTTATGTTCCCATCCTCAGCCGGTGGAAAGAGGCCGGGAAACAAGTGTTGAACAATTTAAATATTGTCGATCACACTCATTTAGCGTCCTGAATTCAGCGCATGTAAATACAACCGAAATGCTTCTGTGTGATGTGCAATATGTTAGCATTTGGGGCCCCATTTTAAACTTTGCCTAGGGCCGCACTTTGCCTAAAATTGGCCCTGTTGGCAGCCATATGTCTGGGCCCTTGACACTGCTAACACTTGATAGCTGCGGCACAACTGGACCTTGGAGCCGCTTTAGGGGAAACGGGACTTTTGTCACCCTCATTTCGGGTTACCTCCTCATCCCGGGCTCGGTCCTGGTTAACTCCCCAAAGAGAGTAGTGGACTTTTCTCAGGTTCCTGGGCTGGCGGGGCCTGACGTGACAGCCGAAGTGGAGCAGTGTCCCGCACAAAGTACTGAGGGGCTGTATACCACTGAATCAGTCCCACCACCTGGTCCACAGTGCCTGGGTCCTCTTGTCCCGCTGTATGGCTGTGGGCAGCGCTTTCACCAGCTGGTCGACCACCACCCTCTCTACGATCTGGGACGGTGTTAAGGTCTCAGGCTGAAGCCATCTCTTTACCAGCTGCAACAAGTCATAGGCCTGAGACCTGGTGGGACGGGACTTGGCAAGGGACCACTGGTACACTGAACCCACACATACGCATTAACCTCCAGTCAGGCAAGGATCTCACCTCTCAGCTTTTCATAATCCAGTGCATTGTCCCGACTGAGGTCCAGGTAGGCCTTCTGGACATCTCCCGTCAGAAAGGGGGCTACCACTTCAGCCCACTGTGACACTGGCTGACTCTCCCGCTTTGCTGTGCGCTCAAACACAGTGAGGAAGGTTTCCATATCATCCCCAGGACTCATCTTCCTCAGTGCTGTCTGGACTTTGTACTGGGCCTCAGAAGGGATCGGGGTCACTGTTGAGGGCGCCTCTAGCAGGGCCGCAATCTGGTGTAATATCAGCTCATTCGTTTTCTGTTGCTGCAACTGTAGCTGTTCCTGTTGCCACTGCTGAGTAAGGACCAACTGCTTCAAAAGCTCCTCCATTTTTCCAGCAGGCTTGAGTGGTAGCGTTGAAGGCTTGATCACTGACATGCAGCAAGCTTTTTGGTATGCCTCAGTTCACAGTGCCTGCATTCTCCACCATATGTAGTGCAGCAGTGTCCACACTGTGCAGTGATGAGGCAGTGACCCAGCAAAGTTCAAAGCAAAACGTATTTAAATGTCCAAACTCACAGAAATACACACGAAATCCTCCGGATCGCAGCCGGGAAACAAGACAGTCCACATCCGAGACCTGTTGCCGTGGGCGACTGCACAACCGCGTACACTGAGGGGTGCCAGGCCTTTTGGCTCCGCTTGGCCCTGTGTTGCCTCACACAGGTGGAGCTCTGCAGAGCCTTCTGCTCTGCACGCTTGCAAAACCAAACAGACACCCAACTCTCTGCTGCAGGGGTTTTAACAAGGAACCTGTGGCCATAGACCGTAACAGAAATAAACACGTGAAATAGATCACTCTGTTTGTAATGACTCTATAGAATATATGAGTTTGACATTTTGATGATATTCTAATTTTGTGAGAAGCACCTGTAATCTTTCTTTTACTGTTCTTGTGGCAACGGAATTTTCTAAAATTGCATTTACTATAATGTAATATCCAACTGAGAATCACTTCAGCGACAAAACCACGATGCAGGAAATAAAACCCAAGCCTTGCACCCTGCATGGGGCAGACACATCCCGCGAGGGGCAGATACCGCCTGTGCGTGCAGATACCTCCTGCGCGGGGCAGATACCTCCTGCTCGAGGCAGATCCAGCAGGCTGCCCTCTGAGGAGGAGTCCAGCTGTAGAGCCGCGGTCACAGGCACAGACTCCTGCTGCACTCCTTGCGCTGTGCGGGCGGCAGGTGTTGGATAATGCAGTCATTAGTATGCCGAGCTCCATCCATGCAGACTCCGCTGATCACTCAATTAGAAAAGCCGGCCATCACAAGTTTGCAGCAGTTAATTAGATTTTATGAGAGACGCCAAGTCCTGATTCAGGGACAGATTGTAAAGTCCTATCCCTGTACTGTGCCGGCGAGGTGCACAGACCCCGTCTCCCCCCTGCAGCAAACTTCAATAAAAGGTTCACAAATGCAAACGGCCCCGGTTATTCATGTAGTGACGTCCGTTATCAGCGACCGCGGTCCAGTCTGGAATCACTGATCCGCTAAATGCTTCAGAAGATAAACTTCTAGTCAGGCCCAATCCACTGTGGGTGACGCAGTCAGATCCCCCCAAAAAACTCCCACCAAACCTCACCCCTTAAAGGGGTTGATTCATTAGAGACAACCCATTTTAAAATGTGGCCACCTAAGTGATCAGTTGATTGCTGCATCTTCTACTCCCAACATCCTGGTATATAAATGATTGGTTGGGGAAAAGCCAGAGACAGTGCAGGGAAATATGGGATGGGGGACTGATTGTACAAGGAGCCTCACAAAGGGGGTGCCGAATGGTGGACCACCGTCTAGCTGCCAATCAGGGGTGTGGGCGGGGTTATACACAGCTCGGCATTCTGAGCACTGGGTTACATCTACAGCAGAAAAGAACTAAGATGCTGGGAAAATTGCACCAAGCAGCCCAGTAAGTGACACATCAGTGTAATCAGAGTCTCTGCCCTGACATCATGCTGTTCTCGGATTACATAACAACAAGCTGCTGACAGATTCCCTTTGATGCATGTACCATTCTTCCCTCTCCTAGTGTATCCTCATCCATCCCTGTGTGAGCCCTTGCGGGCAGGGTCCTCTCTCCTTCTGTACTTGTGTGTGCCTTGTATTGCTCATGTTTACTGTACTTGTCTATATTTGCCCCTCTTCACATGTAAAGCGCCATGGAATAAATGGCGCTATAAAAATCTATAATAATAATAATAATAATTGTGTGCAGTTGGAGCCTTTTCCTGATGGAGGACGCTCGGCTGATTTTCTAAGTGAAATGATTTGAAATTCGCATTTACAAAGAGCAATTTCCACATCTAAATGGACTTGTGTCACATTAATGGGGTATCCTCTATTGATAGGATAGGAGCTAGCTTACTGATTGTTGGGGTCCAACCAAAGGACCCCAAGTGCAGCATGAAAGGAGTGAGGGTGAGGCATGCGCACGTGTCCACCATTCACTCTCTATGGGACGAGCGCACCACTCCACCGCTAGAAGTCCCATAGAGAATGAATGGCGGAGACGAGTGAAGCCTCCACATTGTCTCCATGTAGAAGAGTCCTGGCTCCAGGATCGCTGGAGGTCCCGGTGGTGGCCCCCCAGTGATAAGCCAGGACGGGAGAAGTTTCTAAGTGTTGGATTTGCAGGACTCGACACATACATACAGGCTCGGACTGACCCATAGGGGAACAGGCCCCTGTGCAGATCTGGGCCCCAACCTTATTGTATGGGCAGTACTTATATAGAGGTAAATTTGTGAATCAGGGTCGTGTAATATTTGTGTGCAGGTGAAAAGTGGCCCCCAAAGTCATTGTTACTGGTGGGCCCTTGGCACCCCAGTCCGACACTGCATACATATATATGTTTCCTTCCCACGTGCTGCTCATCCTTACGGCTTGGTACAATGTATCAGAATTGGTAATGAGAACTCATTTGCTCCCATATTTATTTAACCCATACTTGCACTAATAACATCATTCATGAATGCATCAAGTCAATTGCAGGAAGGGTTTTGTTTCTAAAACATTTCAATCATCGCCTGAACATGTCGGGAGACGGAGCGCGCAGCTGTGCCGAGAAATAATAATGGCTTTCTCCTTCTACTTGTCGGTGTGCGTTCACCACGCTAAGGCCTCTTTCACACATCCGGCGGGCGCCTAGCGGCGCCCCCGGCATTTTTCCGCAGCGCCGCATCGGGAAATCTGATGCGCCGCTTGCGTTTTTTTTCGCATTGACATGCATTAGCGCCGGATGGCGCCGCATGTCAATGCGTTGCATGCGGTTTTGTCCGGATGCGGCGCAAATGTACATTGCGGCGGCCGGACAAAACGCTGCATGCAACGTTTTTTTGTTTTGCCGGATGGTCTTTGATCTCTCCAAGTATCAGAAACCATCCGGCAAAAAAACGCATTTTGGGCACCGGAAGTGTGAAAGCTTTCACACGCGGCGCCCGCGGCAAAATGCCGGGGGCGCCGCTTAGGCGCCCGCCGGATGTGTGAAAGAGGCCTAATTCTGCTTGTAAGTGACACATGTCCGGTCCGGAGTCAGAGTGAGTTTCAGCGTGCGATTCTCCGCTGGCCTGAACGGTTCTTCACATGGTTATTCTGGCCGCTGGCGATACATTATCCTGACGTATAACGAGCATCATTCATCTTCTGCATCTACATATGTGTAATGCTCTTCTAAATGCCAACCAATTACAGCAGCGGCTGCACATTCTGCATGAGTGGCGCTTTCCCCGCGCCAGCCGAGATGGCGCACATATTTGTACCATAGAGGTCCTGAGCTTCTATGAACTCTTCATACAGATGATCGCTGCTCTGATCTCCAGGGTAGAAGATGAGGGCAGATCGGAGTAGGGGCAGTACTGGAGGTCCAGAGACCCCCACCAGAATCAGGGACATTTATCATATAGCATCTACCCCAAGATGGCCGGCGTGTGCTCAGGGGCTCCTACAATGCCGTCCTACATGTCAGTAAGGATTTATTACTTTTCATTCATTTATGACTTTTGCTTTTATTTCATCACAACAAAAAATGAAGTTTTGCAATTTTCCCTTTGGCTGCTGATCCGCACGATAGACTGACTCTTCTCTCTGCACAGTAACCTCTGTACAGATCTCAGAGCATGCTCACAACACTCTCCCAGAGAAGGCAATAGGTGATGTCACAGTTCATCTCCTCCCCTCTCTGCACAGTAACCTCTGTACAGATCTCAGAGCATGTCCACAACACTCTCCCATAGAAGGCAATAGATGATGTCACAGCTCATCTCCTCCCCTCTCTGCACAGAGACCATGGCACAGATCTCAGAGCATGCTCACAACACTCTCCCATAGAAGGTAAAAGTGATGTCACAGCTCATGGCCTCCCCTCTCTGCATAGAGACCACGGCACAGATCTCAGAGCATGCTCACAACACTCTCCCATAGAAGGTAAAAGTGATGTCACAGCTCATGGCCTCCCCTCTCTGCACAGAGACCACGGCACAGATCTCAGAGCATGCTCACAACACTCTCTCATAGAAGGCAATAGACGATGTTGCAGCTCATCTAGACACAGGATGATGCGGGTAGTGATGTGTGCTTCCCTTGGTGCCCGTTGGACCTTCCCCAAAGACTTCCCATTGTTTGCAGACATTGTTGCATGATGATGGATGTTCCTCTGGTGCTCACCCTCGTCGCCCGCTGTGGGTGTGAGGATAATTTAATCTTCCCGTGCCTCAGAGGATAATGCAGGCATTTATATTTCACGCTCGGAGCCATTGAAGAAGGTGTTGGGTTTGTGGCTGCGATTTCCCCGGCGCTGCCCCTAGAGAGGCTGTGACCTTATAACTAATCAGCGACCCGTGCCGTAATTACAATTGCTGGATGTTGGCGGAATGATGGGGTGTAAATATGTGTACGAGCCGCGGTGTTTGGGAATGAATCTTGTCTCGCGCCATTGAGTGCGAACCCCTGAAATGCGGCACTAAGTGACGTCGCGGTGTAGCCACCTGCAATGGCGCTTGATTACAGCGTTCTTCGTGTGACCTTTAATGCCAGGCGCGCTCCCCGGCTGTCATCTTACTGTGATTAAATACAATTGCGCTGCAGATGACTTGCTTCGATGGCCACAATCAGCCACAGCTGTGTCAAATCCTTGGCCGATACCCAAACTCCAGAACCGCCACTCGTCAGAGCGCTGAGAGCACTGAATACGGGCTGCTGAGAGTTCAGCTCTGTCAATGCGCCGTTGTCTCTGGGCCGGGTCAGTCGGCAGCTGCAGGGCCTAAGTCAAGGCTGAGACTAGATCATAAGAGGAGCTGAAGACCTGACCGTTGGGGGATGGGCCATGATTGCGATCAATGTTTGTGGCTGCGTTGCTGGCGCACAGCTGGGGAGACCCATCAAGCTAAATGTGGCGGTATTCCAATAATTTACTCCAAAAACCTGTCAGTCATGGCTGGCTCCATATTCTTGTGTTCTAGACCCTTCCCACCTTATCCAGCATTGCCAGAAAGCAGACTGGCCTAGGGTGACACCTCGCGCCCAAAAATGCACCAAACTTATAGCGCCAACTGATAGGACCAAGATGATAAATATGCCCGAACGTTTGATACATTTGTTGCATTCTTACTTTTACAACTTTTCTTTCGAGCCAATTTTCCGCCTCTCCTGAGCGGTCACAGTCTAATGTGCGACTTCAGGAATCTGGCGTAATCATATGTGTACAGGTAAAAGCATCCAGGCCACCAGAAAATGGCGAAAAAACAACTGCATTTTCAATATTATTTTTACAAAATAAAAAACAAAACTAGCGCAAAATCCTTGGTACATCCCCTCCCCTGCCCGCACACAGCGGGAATTGGTGACGGTGGTCCCTGACCAGAGAGACAAGTGCAAACTTAATTCAGTGAAATGATTGGCGGTCCCTCAGACCGGGGTCACCAGCAGATGTGAGTCATCCGAGAGAGTTGAGCGATTTTACTGACCCGACTGTGAGCTCAGTGTGATGAGGAGAAGCTGAGAAAAAAAGTCTCTGTCTTCTCCATTCTGTCAGTCAGCAGTAACTGAACTGCAGTCAGACGTCATCCGAGTGCAGTCCGATGGCTACCACGGACGCAAACTGGCTGAGTGCTATCCGAAAATCAGACAGGCTGGTGGAGCTGAGATCTGAGGCCATGTTGGACGTGGGAGCTGAGATCTAAGGCCATGTTGGATGCGGGAGCTGAGATCTGAAGTCATGTTGGATGCGAGAGCTGAGATCTGAGGCCATGTTAGATGCGGGAGCTGAAATCTGAGGCTATGCTGGATGCAGGAGCTGAGATCTGAGGTCATGTTAGATGCGGGAGCTGAGATCTGAGGCCATGTTGGACGCGGGAGCTGAGATCTGAGGCCATGTTGGACGTGGGAGCTGAGATCTGAGGCCATGTTGGATGCGGGAGCTGAGATCTGAGGCCATGTTCAATGAGGGAGCTGAGATCTGATGCCACGTTGGATACGGGAGCTGAGATCTGAGGCTATGCTGGACATGGGAGCTGAGATCTGAGGCCATGCTTGATGCGGGAGCTGAGATCTGAGGCCATGTTGGATGCGGGAGCTGAGATCTGAGGCCATGTTGGACGCGGGAGCTGAGATCTGAGGCCATGATGGATGCGGGAGCTGAGATCTGAGGCCATGTTGGATGCGGGAGCTGAGATCGGAGGCCATGTTGGATGCAGGAGCTTGATCTGAGGCCATGTTGGATGCGGGAGCTGAGATCTGAGGCCATGCTGGATGCGGGAGCTGAGATCTGAGGCCATGTTGAATGCGGGAGCTGAGATCTGAGGCCATGATGGACGCAGGAGCTGAGATCTGAGACCATGTTGGATGCGGGAGCTGAGATCTGAGGCCATGTTGGACATGGGAGCTGAGATCTGAGGCCATGTTGGACGCGGTGGCTGAGATCTGAGGCCATGTTGGAAATGGGAGCTGAGATCTGAGGCCATGTTGGATGCAGGAGCTTGATCTGAGGCCATGTTGGATGCCGGAGCTGAGATCTGAGGCCATGCTGGATGCGGGAGCTGAGATCTGAGGCCATGTTGAACGCGGGAGCTGAGATCTGAGGCCATGCTGGACATGGGAGCTGAGATCTGAGGCCATGTTGGATGCGGGAGCTGAGATCTGAGGCCATGTTGGAAGCGGGAGCTGAGATCTAAGGCCATGTAGGATGCGGGAGCTGAGATCTGAGGCCATGTTGGACGCTCTGTGGAGTGTTCTGGGGTCGGTGTGCTTTCCTATTTATCTAGATGAAGATGGATCTGTGTTCTATCCTGACACAGCTTCTTCTTAGAAAACAATTATCAAAGTTGTTACTGAATGATCTTCCCATAGTGTTGTATGATGCTCAGATATTGGGCTGTTTCCCCTCATATAAAGCTCAGCATGCCGATCTCCGGCAAATTACTGATGGACTCATTAATGAGGGATGCAGCAAGACACAGACGAAACAATGACGACCAGACATCCGGCACAAAACATCACGGTCCAGTACACAGATCATGAAGCTTCGCCATGAAAGAGGGAGGACGCGAGAGATAACATCAGTGATACTCGAAAAAGCCCGAGCTACAAAGGACTTATCAAGCGTCATCATTATCGCTCTCCGCGGCGACATCTTATCGAAATATCAGCTCATCCTCCGATAACGACTTCCCTGCTCGCTACAAAGATTCAGATTAATTACTTTTCTCCAAACAGCTTATTCCACTTATACCATGGAGCAGAGGAGGCGCCGAGCGGGGATGAGCTGGCCTCGCTGCTGAGCTAGAAGAACTACAAGTATCAGCACTCTGCCGCTGCTTCTCTCTGAGACGACGCAGGCATCTAGACTGAGCTAATGCAGTGCAAACTGTAGAACTACAAGTATCAGCACTCTGCCATGGCTCCTCTCTGAGACAAAGCAGGCCTCTAGACTGAACTGATGCAATGCCAACTGCAGAAGAACTACAAGTATCAGCACTCTGCCATGGCTCCTCTCTGAGACGAAACAGGCCTCTAGACGGAACTGATGCAATGCCAACTGCAGAAGAACTACAAGTATCAGCACTCTGCCATGGCTCCTCTCTGAGACAACGCAGGCCTCTAAACTGAGCTAATACAGTGCAAACTGTAGAAGAACTACAAGTATCAGCACTCTGCCATGGCTCCTCTCTGAGACGAAACAGGCCTCTAGACTGAACTGATGCAATGCAAACTGTAGAAGAACTACAAGTATCAGCACTCTGTCGTGGCTCCTCTCTGAGATGGAGCTGATGTGATACTTCTGCCATCATTATAGATGAGGTGACCAAGTCCCTGAACTTCTCACACATCTGACTTGCTGACAGTGAAGTGGCAGTATATGGCGCCTTGGCAGTATATGGCGTCATGGCAGTATATGGCGCTGTGACAGTATATGGCGTCGTGACAGTATATGGCGCCTTGGCAGTATTTGGCGTCGTGACAGTATATGGTGCTGTAGCAGTATATGGCGCTGTGGCAGTATATGGCGTCATGGCAGTATATGGCACTGTGGCAGTATAAGGCGTCGTGGCAGTATATGGCGTTGTGACAGTATATGGCGCTGTGGCAGTATATGGCACTGTGGCAGTATATGGCGTCATGGCAGTATATGGCACTGTGGCAGTATATGGCGTCATGGCAGTATATGGCGCTGTGGCAGTATAAGGCTTCATGTCAGTATATGGCGTTGTGACAGTATATGGCGCTGTGGCAGTATATGGCTTTCGTCTGCCCGTGTAAAAGTAATCTACTGCCCAGAGGTCATATCATAGTCGCTCCAAAATGGTTGGAAAAAATGTGTCAGACTATTATGGCATGCGGTGTCCCCCGTCCTACACTGGTCCAGCAGTGGCGTCCCCATCCTACACTGGTCCAACAGCGGTGTCACCCCTCCTACACTGGTCCGGCAATGGTGTACTCATCCTATACTGGTCCAGAAGTGGCGTCTTCACCCTACACTGGTCCAGGAGAGGCATCCCCGTCCTGCACTGGTCCAGCAGCGGCGTCCCCATCCTACAATGGTCCAGCAGTGGCGTCCCCATCCTACACTGGTCCAGCAGAGGTGTTCCCGTCCTACACTGGTCCAGCAGTGGTGTTCCCGTCCTACACTGGTCCAGCAGCTGCGTCCCCATCCTACACTGGTCCAGCAGCGGTGTCACCCGTCCTACACTGGTCCAGCAGTGGTGTACTCATCCTATACTAGTCCAGAAGCGGCGTCCCTGCCCTACACTGGTCCAGCAGCGGCGTCCCCGTCCTACACTGGTCCAGCAGCGGTGTTACCCGTCCTACACTGGTCCAGCAGTGGTGTTACCCGTCCTAGACTGGTCCAGCAGTGGTGTACTCATCCTATACTGGTCCAGAAGTGGCGTCCTCGCCCTACACTGGTCCAGGAGAGGCGTCCCCATCCTACACTGGTCCAGCAGCGGCGTCCCCATTCTACACTGGTCCAGCAGCGGTGTTCCCGTCCTACACTGGTCCCGCAGCGGTGTTCCCGTCCTACACTGGTCCAGCAGCGGCGTCACCCGTCCTACACTGGTCCAGCAGTGGTGTACTCATCCTATACTAGTCCTGAAGCGGCGTCCCCGTCCTAGACTGGTTCAGCAGCAGCGTCCCCATCCTACACTGTTCCAGCAGCGGTGTTCCCGTCCTACACTGGTCCAGCAGCGGCGTACACATCCTACACTGTTCCAGCAGCTGTGTTCCCGTCCTACACTGGTCCAGCAGCGGTGTTCCCGTCCTAGACTGGTCCAGCAGCGGCGTCCCCATCCTACACTGTTCCAGCAGCGGTGTTCCCGTCCTACACTGATCCAGCAACGGCGTCCCCATCCTACACTGTTCCAGCAGCGGTGTTCCTGTCCTACACTGGTCCAACAGCTGCATACTCATCCTACACTGGTCCAGCAGCGGCTTCCCCATCCTACAGTGATCCAGCAGCGGCATACTCATGCTACACTGGTCCAGCAGCAGCGTCACTATCCTACACTGGTCCAGCAGCGTCACTGTCCTACACTGGTCCAGCAGATTTGTCCCCGTCCTACACTGGTCCAGCAGCCGCATCCCCGTCCTACACTGGTTTCTAAGGATCGATCCTTCTTCTTGTAGGACACTCCCTGCTGGGAATGCAGCCATGTTGTGCATGGACACCTCGTCAGCAACATCATTTTCATTACATATCACCGCGGTTTATGGTGTGAACAGTGACTTATGAGGAATTAACAGACTGCTCCGGAGTAGCTGAGGCGCTGCACGCGAGGGGGCGGCCATCACTGCCAGGGCACAAGGAGTTAATGAGATGTTGTAAAATAAAATGTTTTTCTTGCTGTGAAGGTGTCAAATACAGGAGACAGCAACTGAGAGCAGGGGCGGCCGGGGGCGCTATGGTGGCGATGCCAATCTGCAGATGGTCAGGGCACCAATCATCGCCATCACTATAGTGAAGCCCGAAGGGAAAATGAGTCCGCGCTGGCGAGTGATCGAAAGCGACTGATCTAATCCATGGAAATACCTCCATGCTACAAATGATCCGTCTTCTCAGAGTTCTGTGCTGCGCCATCCTCTTTTCGGCTCTGTTCACACACAGCTTTCGTGGCATCAAAAATCAGAGGCCAAAATAATTAATGGATCCTCGCCTATTTTTTAGTCTGGTTTTATCCTGTTTAAGTCCAAGTTCCCATATTGAGTTTTTGGTAAGGTTTTAATGTTGCAGATTTTCTGCCTCCATTAAGTAAATGATGTCATTCGTGTTTCTTGTGGTTTTATTGTGTTTTTTGTCTCTTTTTGTCTTGTGTTATACAAACCTGCTTTGTTTTTATACTAGTTCTCGGTATTTGGCTTGATCCAGTCCTGTGCGGATTACGGGCATCTTTTTTCTAATTGAAGTCTATGGGGAAAATCTGCACGAAAAACTGAGCGAACCCACAAGAGAAATTGGCGTGTCGCAGATATGTAACTCACAGGTTGGGTTATGCGGAATAACAAGGAGTGTACAGGAGATTTCTAGAAATCCCGTCCCCCTTGATGGAACCGTACGACGCTGCGTTATGACACAGGGAAAATACATATAAAAACTCCTGGTGTGCACACAGCCTTAAAATCAGATGAGTCCACGGCCCCGTAGAGAATATAATCTCCTGATCGCCCTCGCACGCATCTGTAATCCAGATGTTTGTGGTCGATTCAACATTTGCAACTTTATGCTTTAGAAAGGCCAAGACACAAAACTAAGGAGCACGTGTGTATTCTGCGCAGTTTCCAGACCCGTCTGCGCCATTTTAGAAGAATTCAGAGGAAAAATCTGCGACAAATTCCACAAGACAAAAATGCAGAAGTGACTTGAGACGACCTCAACCGATGAGCCGGCCCCAGGAGTTTCTGATGACGGAGCGACTGCAGGGGACGCTGACGTATTGCGGAGTGTTTGGGGGATTTTTTTGGTGCATACTCCGCAGCCTTTTGATTGGACACTGCCTAATCCGGAGCGGATTCCATCAGGATCCACTGCACACAAGGGACCTGCACTCATTTTTTTACATCAGGGATTTTTTTGAACATTTTAATAGAGGAGGAAAAAAAAAATTATCACGTGAGCAAAAAAATTAATCTTCCATAAAAATGAAGAGTTTTCCAAACTTTTTAAAGAAGTTTTTGAAGAGGATTTTGGCATAAATCCATTCCTTAAAAATGTGAGCGAATATAGATGTGCATGACATGACTACTGTTAGATATCCAATGGGGCGTGTCCTTACAATGAGACACAGGTGCACACTGCAGAGCACTACAGAGCACTGCGGAGCAACGCTTTTTACTATGCTCCGGCGAGGACGTTAAGCAGCACACGGGTTATGCCGATTACATATACTACTGCTAATCAAAGGATAACTACTCCTAACATTGTCTGACATTTGCTCGATTATTCGGTATCTCGACAGTATCGTAATCTGGAAAGTAACAAATATTTGATTCTATTTTTCTCCGAGATTTTTAATCATTGACTGGAATCAGATCAACAACCTGCAGTAAATTCCCAAAAAGCTGCGACCTTAAAGCCACGAATGAGGCGACAGCTGGGAAAGGTTGTAATGAAAAAAGAAAAATGACAGAAAGAGTCAAGTTGTCGCCCATAGAAAGGTTATCTTCGTATTAGTAATATTTTATCAGCCGCCAGTCCAGAGGCGCGATCACCAGGGTCATCAAAAAACAAGTCACAAATCCCACGGAGGAAACATCACCGGAAAAAAGAACGAAGC
>VIAB01000093.1:423805-436317 GCA_009801035.1 Oophaga pumilio
CCCTGGCTATGGCGTCCTGGTGGCCCCGGACCTCTGTGACTTTTGCACTAGTCGTGGCTTTGGCGGCTGTGAGTTTTCTGGATGATCCTTTAGTGTCTGAGTTTTATCCTGCTCCGGTGGCACAACGTACGCTAGAAACACTGTGTAAAAATAAGACAATGAATAAATAATAAAGTCGTTTTAAGATGAAACCACAGACCTCAAATTGATTAAAATGATCTTTACAGAGGAAAGGAAGCTTCTAAGAGCCGCCATTTGTCAGAGTATAGACAGAACAGGCCATTTGCAGCTCCCAAGATCCATCTCGCTGCAGAAAGAAAGGGGTTTAATAGGAAGAAGGGCACGATCTGCTTCCACTTGTATCTGAGCGGGGTGAAGGCGGCCCCCTCTGACCCCCCATCACCGCGCTGCGGAGGCACATACACTAATTGTGGAGTTACATGGAAATCTCTCCCCCCGAGAGACGCACATTAGCCATGAAGGAAGAGCTTCTAACCTCGCTATTATGTCTGAACGATTCCATGAAACATTTCCACAATCACAGAGTATGGAGCAGAAAGGAGCGTCCGCGAGAAAAGTGTTAGCAGGGCCTTACCATGGAGGGGCTCCATGCTACCACAGACCCTTCTATATTCAGGCGTGAACGAAAGAGGGTGGCGTGGAAAACAGCAGCTCAATGGAGAAGGAAAGCTCCATGGACCCCATAGCTGAATGTCCTCTGTGGCCCCCAGGAGCCGCCTGGCGCTATCAGTTCCGTGCACTGTCCTGGCACTACCTCCTACCCATGGCTGCCACACCAAACATTCACTGTCTCCCGATTGTCAGTCTGGAGATGACGCCATTATACAGAGTTCACCTCCGTACTTCCCAGTAAGCGGCAGTGACGCTCAGATTCATGCAGACGATCCCTTTGTTTCCAGCATCGATTACGGACAGGATTTCATTAAAACATAATTACCACATTTATTTATTTCTGTAGAGAAAAGAAAAGCAACTTCCAGTCTGGCGTTAGTAACATTCGGAAGGACATTTTCCCACGTAGCGTAACCGCTGCATATTGTTTCCATTGCATTTTTTTCATGCAGAAAATATGCTGCCATTATCAGATTTCATGGCGCTGTTACCCTCTGAGCGTTTTTCAACACAGCACGAAAAAATGCTAGTAAAACGCCGCCGTTCTGCAACGTTCACGTGAGGAATCGCAGCGTTTCGCCACTAAAAAATCATTTAAAAAAATGCTGCATCAACTCTTAACAAAGAAAAATCAAAAAAGGGGAAAACATAAAAAAGCAGCAACAAAATGCAATTATCAGAGCAGATTGTTACTGCGTATTTTGATGCAAACAACAGGAGAAAAGACAACTTCATGTGGAAGAGACACAGCATTTCCACAGGTGGAATCACGGCTGTCAGGGATTGATGCCTTTATCCACGTCCCGCTGCTGGCAGTGCCGGCGCTGTCTGTGTGTATGGGGTGAATTTCCAGCTCCCTTTTCATTTTAAAAGGAAATTCGTTTGTGTTCTCTGTTGGAAACGCTCTGATGATTGTCATGTGGATGTGAAAGTGACGCTCGCTCCATTATACATTATTATATTATGGACGTTTTCTATTTGAGTTAATTGGATGCTTATTACAAGCAGATTTGATGCAGATTTTGGTGCAGAAAACACAAAATAATCCTTGTAAAAAAAATGTGTATGTGAACAGAGACAGAAGAAGCCCCTGTGCAGGAACAATATGGGCACTTTGCAGCCAATAATGCGTCGTAATGCACAATTCCTCCTGCTTTGGACCTAGATGTGGCCCTCTTATTTCTGGGGCCCCCTTGAGGATGCACCGGTTGCACCAATGATATCTCTGCACCTGGCTCAGTATTAATCAAAGACAAGCAAATAAAACTCTGAAAAAATTAGCATTTTTTTTCCCATTATTTTTTACAACTTGACACAATGGAAAGTGTGAACTTGGATACAAATGTTTTCTTCTGATGGTAAAGATACATTGTGCTGTGAGTATAATATGTATATAATATACGTGTGTATAATGCGGTGTGCGGGTGTGAAGTGGTGCAGTGAGTAAGAGTCATAGAGGCGGTGGACAGGACATAGTGAAGGCGCACTCCCATTCCTGCACCTGTCATTGTCTCCTCATTGCTGCACATCTGACTTCTCATCATTATAAATGGCGCGGCCTTTGGATCTGCTCACCGTGTGCAGCGCCTCATGTTAGATTAATTCCAGGCCTCTTGTATAAGGAGTTAGATCTGAATACTCGCTGCTCAATGATTTTCCCTGAGTCAGATCATCATCATTGCAGGGACCTGTCTCCCTGCAGCTTCCGCCGCCCTGCACTGCATGCTGTACTCTCTGCCCCTCTCAGTGGTTGTGGTGGGCACAGTGGTCTCCATACTTCCCGGGCAGTCCACCATTCTGGTCGGGTTATTCTGCATACAGAAGAGCTGATTATTGTGTTCTCAGCTTCCCCGGAGGAGCAAAAATCAACCAGATTAAGGTTTTACTTGCAAATTGTGGGAAAAATAGTGCTGCATGTAAAAAAGAAACCATCCTCCATGGAAGCTTTATACAGAAGCCGTCCTCCACGGAAGCTTTACACAGAAGCCGTCATCCACGGAAGCTTTATACAGAAGCCGTCCTTCACGGAAGCTTTATATAGTAGCCGTCCTCCACGGAAGCTTTATATAGAAGCCGTCCTTCACGGAAGCTTTATATAGTAGCCGTCCTCCACGGAAGCTTTATATAGAAGCCGTCCTCCACGGAAGCTTTATATGACGTGAACATACCATTATATAGGAAACCTCACAGTAAAGCCTCATTCAGACCTCAATGGTTTTTATTTCTCTGCTGCCAGTGATACATTAAAAATGTCTGACTCTTTTTCTTTGTGTGGACCAGTGGTCAGCATAGAGATAGGAGACGTCCAACTCTGGGCAGTTCTGACAGCACTCGCCCATTCACATGAATGGGTCCAGGAAATAAAGAACTGGGCAGAACACTGGTGACATTCATTATCAGCCGGTTTAGCTGTTTCCTGCAGTGATAAAGGTCGTGGGTTTGATTCCTGGAGAGATCAGATCACAAGAAAAGAAGAGATTGTATATTTAATGAATGTAGAGATGTGGCGAGGCAGATGCTGAGAGAAGAGCTGACTTGCCTGCTTGTCATGGATCAGTAGGTATTTGAGGATCACTCTGTTTAGGGGACAGTAAAAAAACATGATAAAGTGAAAAAAAATGGACTGAAAACGGACGCCCATAAGGGCAGGTGCAGACGACCATTTTAATGTCTGAGAAAATCAGTCTCAGGTTCTGATTAGAATTTCATCAAACTGGGATCCGATTTCAGATTTTGTCGGAGGTGGAGAGAAAAATAAGTTCCTCTATAATGTGAGTTCGGGAACATCAGACAGCGAGTGCGAGTATTTCTATGGATCCATAGAGTTGAATGGGCGAATGCCATCAGATCCTTGGAGGCAAATCGTATGTTTGCACAGCCACTTAGAACAACATGATGACAAGTGCGACCCATCAAATAAATCCACAATTAGTACGGCTGTCTGCACGAGCCCGTAAGGGACGACAGGCTTCTCTCCGCAGTCACACCAGTGTGAATAGTCAGCAGACTTTCTATGCAGTATCGGTGGACGTTTTGTGAGGATCTCAGGTGGCCAATGGTCGACATTTGTGCAGCTGTATAGGGGCACTTGGTCAGTGGGGCCCCGGCTGCTTCTTACATGTACACCCATTTTCCTGCATGTCTCACAGTTGGGCCACATTCACACGTCTCTTTTTAATGGCCACATTGTAGCCTTTGGGCCTTTTCACATTTCTGCTTTGGTTGTGGACGGATCGTCTGATAAAGAAATCTCTGCGTTTCATCTGATTTGTGACCCAAATACACCGACCCGTCCAGCGCTGACTTCATGTTCTTTACATATAAGAGCACTAAGGAAAAGACGCCATTTTTTGTGCACAAAAAATAAAAAAAAACAAAGTTGTGACTTTGACTTTCTTTGTGGATTGGCACAATAATGCTGCGTTTTCTGGAGTGGACTAGTGCCAGCACTTTTCTTCTAGGGTCCGTGTACAGTTCTCGCTCTGGGGTCCTCGCTGTCACGTCTGCCCCTGATACAGAACTGTGACTTTGCATCACCTGACATAGATACAAGTATGTGACCTCCAAACAATGGCGGCGCCCCCACGTCATGTATTACACAGTGGGACACCGCAACGCTGTGATATCGGTCTCCAGGTCCCCGAACACTGATCTCCTCGCAGTCCTAATGACCTCCTAATGTATTCCTGGTGGTAATCCTCGGTGATAATGATCCGGTATCACATGTAGATATCTGGAGCAGGACATTATAATTGGGAATCCTGAATGGCTGCAGATCGGAGCGATCCGTCATCCTGTCTCCTCTAATCCCATTATCCCATTATTCTACATCGCACTTTGTGTTCATTACATTCCCGCTCGTTGCATCATCGCATGGTATAAGCCGATTTGGGATCTCTGGCGTGTGCCGTGATGTATTGCTTTGCCGGCTGCTTCTGTGCCCTCCCCAGACATCATTAATAATTGGAGTCCGCGCTCCTGATGTGTAACACTGATCTATCATTTACTCACACTTTGCCTGCAATCTGTGCCAGAAAAATGGCCGAATCTCCGGATGGTGGATGTTCCTGGCCCTATAAGATATAATGGAGGGGCAGGATGATTAATGTGACGGAGGGGCGGTCAAGACAAAATCTGGACCTTCTCCAGGTACTCTGGTACTTACATGTGCCAGACAATAAAGAGTCCTGGAAGTAGTACCGGACATGTAATTCATGCCACACGGCTGTTCTGATCGCTCCTTCTGATCTTTGCCAACGTTTTATTGAACCGGCCAATGTGGTGAAGTCCATGTGGCCACAAAAGTCTTCTAGATGCCAAAAGTCGCAGCTTGCCCTTAATAAGATGCTACATGGGTCCAAGAAGATCCGCAAGGAAACTAATGTACGACTGTAAATCCAATTAGACTTGTCGTCTGCACATAAACGTGAGGAGAGCTTCTTCATCTTCTTCTACTTTTACTCCGTGTTACGGGTTCATTATATGAAGCAATTAAGCCACCAATATTTACTTAGAAATCCGCACATTAGATACAAAATACCTTCACTTCTCGTCCATCTATCTATAATTATAAACATTGTGACCTGAACACTTTCCGCACATGAGGAAAATAATGAGTCTTCTCCTACGTGTCTAAATGTTTCTTCTAATTGTAGAAAACGGATTAGCCGGGTGGTAATGATTAAAGAAGACGCAGAACACGCCTGGAGAAACCTCACCTGCAAACCAAGACCTAATGAATGGCTGCTCAGGAGAGATTCCTCCTCACAATTACCTCCGCTCATTTACTATGAAGCCGGGGAAATTATCATACTATCCATTCAAGTGCCCACAAGTTCATTTGACCTTTATTTAACAGGAGAAATGGGAATAAACCACCGCGGGTCAATTACACGAGGCAGAGACTGCGGCACAGCCACAGACGGCCATTACAGTATATGTCCATCTGAAGAGGCCGCAGATCGTTGCATATTATTAGTGGGTTTTATCAGGTGTAGAAGGGGAATGGCTCAAGAAAAGTAAATGTTACTGTAACTGAAGGTGGGCAAGGTGGTCCAGCCGGCAGGTCACCGGCGCTGACTTACACTGGTCAATGCACAAACTGGTTATCGGCTAAAGCTTCAGAATGGCTGATACTGGAAAATATTGGGCCAAACCTACGAGCAACGTATGAAGTATCGTGCTGCGATACAAGCGGCTATGAAATGATCCAAATCTAATCAACGTGCCATCATTTACTGACCCAAGTCTACGTATCGTCTACACATCTACATGTAATGACCCAAGTCTATGTACAGTTGTGCTCAAAAGTTTACATACCCCGGCAGAATTTTTGTTTTCTTGACTTTTTTTCCAGAGAAATCATAACACCAAAACTTTTTCTCCACTCATGGTTAGTGGTTGGGTGAAGCCATTTATTGCCAAACTACTGTGTTTTCTATTTTTAAATCATAATGACAACCCAAAACATCCAAATGACCCTGATCAAAAGTTTACATACCCTGGTGATTTTGGCCTGATAACATGCACAGAAGTTGACACAAATGGGTTTGACTGGCTACTAAAGGTAGCATCCACGCCTGTGACCTGTTTGCTTGTAATCAGTGTGTGTGCAAAAAAGCTAAGTGAGTTTCTGGGATCCAAACAGACTCTTGCATCTTTCATCCAGCCACTGACGTTTCTGGATTGTGAGTCATAGGGAAAGCAAAAGAATTGTCAACGGATCAACGGGAAAAGGTAGTTGAACGGTATAAAACAGGAAAGGTATACAAAAAGATATCCAAGGAATTGATAATGCCAGTCAGCAGCGTTCAAACTGTGATTAACAAATGGAAAATCAGGGGCTTTGTAAAAACAAAACCACGGTTAGGTAGATCAACAAAAATTTTGTCTACAACTGCCAGGAAAATTGTCCAGGATGCAAAGAAAAACCCATAAATAACAGCTGAAATACTGGACTCTCTGAAAACTAGCGGTGTGGCTGTTTCAAGACACACAATAAGGAGGCACTGGAAGAAAAATGGGCTGCATGGCTGAGTTGCCAGAAGAAAGCCATTACTGCACAAATACCACAAAGTATCTCACCTACAATAGGCAAAAAAGCACAGAGACAAGCCTCAAAACTTCTGGAACAAGGTAATTTGGAGTGATGAGACTAAAATTTAACATTTTGGTCACAACCATAAATGTTACATTTGGAGAGAGATCAACAAGGCCTATGATGAAAGGATCACCAGTCCTACTGTAAAGCACAGAGGTGGTTCGCTGATGTTTTGGGGATGTGTGAGCTACAAATGCACAGGAAACTTGGTCAAAGTTGAAGGAAAGATGAATGCAGCACAGTATCAGCAAATACTGGAGGCAAATTTGCAATCATCAGCCTGGAAGCTGCGTATGGGATGTACTTGGACGTTCTAATATGACAACAATTGAAAACATATGGCCAAGTCGACCTGTTATTGGCTACAGCAGAACAAAGTGAAGATTCTGGAGTGGCCATCTCAGTCTCCTGACCTCAATATCATTGAGCCACTCTGGGGAGATCTCAAGTGCGCAGTTCATGCTAAACAGCTCAGGAATTTACAGGAACTGGGTTTTTTTTTGCCAAGAAGAGTGGGCACTTTTACCATCTGAGAAAATAAAGAACCTCATCCACAACTACCACAAAAGACTTTAAGCTGTCATTGATGCTAGAGGGGGGAAAACACGGTATTAAGAAATAGGGTGTGTATACTTTTTATCAGTGTTACCTGGATGCTTTTGGTTGTCATTATGATTTAAAAAGAGAAAACACAGTAGTCTGACAATAAATGTCTTCACCCAACCACTAACCATGAGTGGAGAAAAAGTTTTGGTGTTAGCATTCATATTCTCTGAAAAAAAGCCAAGGAAGCAAAAATTCTGCTGGGGTATGCAAACTTTTAAGCACAACTGTATCATCTACGCATCTCCATATAATGACCCAAGTCTACGTATCATCTACACAGCTCCCCGTTCATTGTCTTGGTTCTATAAAGAATCTACACTGGACCATAAAATGATCCACGTACTCCACCAGCACTATGCCGCTTACAGCCGTCCTGCACTCGGACTTTATAGCCACATGTTATCATCTGACCCAATTCTAGAACTGTTGTAAATGGAGCACGCCGTGTAATCATCGTGTGACATTTACTTTATCTCTATTTGTAGAAATATGGCTGCAAGTTCTGTGTAATTGTATGGAAGATGTTTTCAGATATTTATCCTCTGAGGAGTGCGGAATATATGCAAAATAATTCATTATCACTGATAAACTCATTCAGATAGCTATTAAAAGCGTTCAATCCCCAGCACAATACCAGAGCTCGTTACAATTAGACATTGCTTTTCCTGGATCCGAAAGGTAAATTATTGCAAGAATTGTGATCAGAGTCAGTCTGGAAGCGATTCTACCGGGTCGCTGAGCTCGGGCACAAGAATACTATATTGTCACTTTATGACTTTTTTCCTGACAGTGTTTTTCAGTATTTGGCAGATTGTTATTTTATAACTTTCCTGAATTAGTGGATTTTTCTTAATTTGATGCAGAGAAAATAAACTTTCCGGCAGAATAAGTTTAGACTATACCGAAGAAGACGTCGCGGGGAACATCCGAGGGGATAATATCCGCGGCCCGAGCGACCGGAAGAGTTAACGCACGTTACTTCCCATTTGTAATTGGTGCATAAATCCAGCGTTTCTTGGGACTTTCTCCACTGCAGTCTTCAAACAGCTGACGGCAGACGAGTTTAACCGGATTAATTCTCAAAGAAGAACACGAGCCGGGCTAATGCCGGACGCACGTTTCCTTTGTGTTGTATAATGGAAAACCGAAAAGACAACAGGCTTATTGGAGGCTTACCGCGGTACCAGACGATGCTTAGAAGATCATACATGCCGTAATCTTCTTATTCAATAAGTCTGCGTCATTATATGTAAAGCAGCGGGAATCAGCCGGTCAGCGAGCTCGGCGGGGTCCGCGAGGTAACTGCACCCCTTAAATCTCCAGTAACTGCAGCCGGATGGCGGCACATGGGCTCATTGTCAGCTCATTGGCGCAGTAGGTGACAGGTCACACAGCTTCCGTACGACCGGCCAGATCGTGAGGAGGAAACGTCTGTGCCCCATTGAAGCTCTTTGTGTTCCCAGGCCTGGACGTCTCCGGTAATGGAGGAGCACAGACGGCGTCCTCTCTCCCACTCACAATGGGAGGATAATAATGGCGCGGTTATTGAGAGCAGAAGTTTTGCTGGAGCTTTTCTGTAGATATACTGTCTGTGGATGCGTTTAATTAAAGATTACACCAAGGACTTGAATAACGGAGACGCTAATGAATTAAATGCGGTCAGAAATGTTATTTTCTGTGTGAGCGGATCCCTCTCTGCCGCTTCTGCCTCGCTGCCGTGAATACATTTCAATGCATTGTGTTCTTGTTTGGATCAAAGGGGTCTCTATAAATGCGTGTTATTATTATTATTATGACTCGTGTTATTATCTGCCGGCTCTTCGCTGTCATCTTCACATTTGTCATTTCCCCCCACTTCTCCTTTGTTTTGCTGCAGCCTCCGAAAACACATAAACTTCAAACTTCACTTCTTTCTATTGTCGTCTGGTTACTTTCACTGCTTCCTTGTGATTCACCTGAGGAATCTCAGTCTAGATAAACTGTAGGTAAATGTCTATTGTGGCCGCATCATCCGGGGACTAATCCGAGAACACTGCGCCATTCGGGGGTCTAAGCCGAGAACACCGTGCCAGCCGGGGGTCTAATCCGAGAACACCACACCATCCGGGGATCTAAGCCGAGAACACAGTGGGTCTAAGCCGAGAACACCGTGCCAGCCGGGGATCTAATCCGAGAACACCACACCATCCGGAGGTCTAATCCAAGAACACCGTGCCATCTGGGAGACTAATCCAAGAACACCACGCCATCCGGGGGTCCAAGCCGAGAACACCGTGCCCTCCGGGGGACTAATCCGAGAACACGGCGCCATACAGGAGACTAATCCAAGAACACCACGCCATCCGGGGGTCTAAGCCGAGAACACTGTGCCATCCGGGGGACTAATCCAAGAACACCGCATCACTCGGGGGTCTAATCCAAGAACACCATGCCATCCAGGGGTTCAATCCAAGAAACCGTGCCATCCGGGGGATTAATCCAAGAACAAAGCGCACTCCAGGGGACTAATCCGAGAACACAGCGCCGGGGGGACTAATCAGAGAACACAGCGCCATCCGGGGGGTCTAATCCGAAAACCCTGCACCATCTGGGGGACTAATCCAAGAACACTGCGCCACCTCAGGTTCTAATCCGACACTAAGAAATCATTTGGAGGGGTTTTGTGCAAGTAAAATTGAGTCAGTGTGTGGTGGCCCCCAAGTCTCCCTGACAGATGATGTCGGGGGGATCCAGCACGTTAGATTTGCAACAGCCGATTACTTTATTTTTGTTCTTTGTGAGATAATTCACAGCCCTGGAGTCTCATCGAGATCACAGAAAGCTGAGGATGATAGCAGATTGATACATTTATTGGAATTGATACATTGTAACAAATTAGACAGACTTGTTCTTCCCATGTATTTTGCTGTCAGGATTGTCTACACTAGATACAATTGTAACAAACCCTCAGTTGTAAGAAGTTTTAGTTTCTGGGTATAAACAGGTAGATTTACTCTAATATTTCCACAGCACAAACTAACACCAGACAGTGTGAATATGGGCCAAACTTATCACAATGGCTCGTACCTTCCTGATAGTCACATTGTTTTTTTTCCAATTTTTACAGCAATCCACCCACTGTTATGAACATTTTAGAAAGTTGAAATTCATGAATATGGTTGAGAACTATTTGTATAGAAAACAACGTGCACATTTCAAAGGAAGCGAGAGCGTCATAAAAGCCGGGGGTCACACGAGTGAATAAAAAATAGGTCCCATTGTCATCCAGAAAAGTGGGATGATACTCATCATCCATTTTTTTTACTCAGCTATTATTAATCCTATATTACAATATTACAATGTATCTATAACTATTGGATGTCAAACTGATGGTCCATATTGATCTGATTTTTATCTCGCACCCTTCTAATTTCAGAGTGAAATCGTAGCATGCCGAATCAGCACGGCCTCATTGGATAACATTGGTCGGAGATCTATCCCTTTTTTATCGGGTTGCAGTTGTCTGATTTATATACTTGTGTGAACGCGCCCTTAGGAGGAAAGTTACCAAATGTTTTATATGCAAGGCCTGGGATTTATACACTATGGGACGAGTCCTATGACAGCAGTGAGTGATTCCATGCTATGACTTGGCCGCTCTCCCTGGAGCCGTACACCCGCTGCCCGACTGACAGCGCTCATTGCTGCTCTGTAACCAGGAGGAATCTTCTGTAACCCCAAAATAATAATCCATAGACGTAATCACAGCCGTACGGTGTATACAGCCACGTGCACACACGGCGCCCATATACGTAGACATCTATCGCCTGGTGTCACCATCTTATTCTTCCCCTCCAGTTATAAGGGGACCGAATATTCCAAGGACCGAATGGCTGCTTTCTGACACCATAATCTGAGATAGTGGAATGAGAGGTTTTAATAATGTGTTGCACTCAGCAGCCCCCTCTGCTCTCTGGGGTGGGCTGTCACTGGGGATTTATAAGGCGCTTATGATGTTAAGATCGCTGGCAGCTAGTAACGCCGGGAATCCGAAGCCTCCACAGGCACCGGTGTACATGTGGTTGTCAAGGGTTAAAGTCCGGCTGCTAAAAGAGGACATCACAGTGGGGTCCGGACACCACACAGGTGCAGGTTCCTCCACACACGAGGAAGATTTACCGCTGTCCTGTACGGAGTGTACCAGATCCGATCATCGTCACGCGAGTAACATACTGCTCCAGTGGAAGAATGACCAAGGAACTATAGGGGCTCCATCTATTACGATTGTTGGCGATCCCCCTCCAAGAAGTGGATCTGTATGTAACGCAGGGACCCCATCAGTGTCAGAGGCTTAGTATAGGGCTCATTCACACCTCCAATTATTCCACGCACAAAAAGAATGGATGGATTATTCTGGTCAGAGGGTGGTCCGAGTGTCATCAGATGGTATCGTACCAGCAGAAATAAAAAAAATATTCTCCACCTTCTACAATATGTCAGTCCGCGAAAATTGTCCGGAACTCAGTTGTCATCCGACTGCGGTCCTACTTTTTTCACTGACCCACTGACTTGCATTTCCGATTTTAAAAATGGACATGTCTCTGCTATTTTCAGGAGACTTCTCGGTGCAAGGAAAAAACTGACTTGTGAATGGCCCCATAGATTATGACAGGTGCGAGTGCTGATGTGAGAATCTTGAATGATGATCATACACAAAGACCAGATGTCTGAATGAGCCGTTAGGGCTTTAGCGCTCACGCAGACGACTGTACAAAGCAGACGAGGGCTCTCTGTGGACTTGGTGGACAGCACTGTTCCCCATGTTAGTCCATGGGGCTGTCCACGAGTCCTAAACATCGCAGCGCGCATAATTTGCCTCCAAGAACCAGATGACACTCGACTGTTCAACTCTATGGGTCCATGGAAAAATCTGATGGACTGGGGAATGAAACTGTCATCGTCAGTCATAATTAAAGGGCACCACAATAAATCTGGACCGAACATCGTGCCGTCCTTGCGTCTTCTCCGACTTTCTACAGGATACAATATCTGCATGGATGGGGGAGAACGTGAGACCACCCCCACCCTGTATGATCTGCCGCTGGCATGGACAGGTCCTTCATTGTCACCCGCAGGGCCGGCGGCAGCATCTGGCGCACCCGGGCAAGTGCCGGGGCCCTGAGCAGGCGGGGGG
>VIAB01000093.1:515536-540166 GCA_009801035.1 Oophaga pumilio
CACAATTCCTGCCACTCCCAGGGTAAGAGCACACAATTCCTGCCGCACACAGTGTAGGAAGCCGTGACAGCTGGTATTCCTGCTGCATATTACAGAGAGCGACCATCAGGTCTCCTGCACATTAGGAGGATCGGCACTTTTATTTTTCCATTTGCCGCTGCAGTTTGCATTGGTCATTTATGGCGGGGTTCATTAGTGTTCACAATGATATTTCCAGTGATGGCCACTGATCCGTCATGTTTTCTTTCAGACACACCCAGAGATTAGATCACCCCGTACAATGTGCCTTTTTACCCATCCACTCATTGAACCAGACACATTCTGATGTCGGGATGTAAAATTTTCCTAAATTCTTTTATTATCAAAATTTAAAACAATTTTTTTTTTCGAAGAATAGAGGGAGTTTGTGTTCTTTAGTCAAAGTATCGCTGCTTTCATGGAGTGAGCAAAACGCCGGCTTTGTGCGCTCTGACGGATGCTATCTGGCAAGTGTTAGTGCCGTGCTCAGTAGATTTATTCCACGTGAGTTCTGCTCCGCAGCCAGCAATCTCTCCCTCTCCGCACATCCACGAGTGTCACACTGACAGTATTTGCTTTAGGGTCGGCCCACAGAGAATTTCTCTCCTCAATGAATCCCGAATTCAGCAAAGCTACCGGAGGCGGCTGTAATTATGTGACACGTTCTGGCAGCTGCAGCCCGCAGTCACGTTACTTCTATCACCCTTCAGTATCAAAGAAGATTTCAAGATATTTTCGGCAAAGATTGGAAAGACGGGCAACTGTCTGATTGTGTGCTGCTTGGTGCCAAGACCTGATTCTATGTATAAAATGACCCAACCAAGCATAGCACGTCACACCGACCACTCTCAGAGCTGCGCTCACAATTCTGCAGATTATTAGAAACAATCATTCATTAGAAAGACATCTCCCTAGTGACCCGGCTGGACCGTATAATGGGGAACGGCTACTTTTTGGCTCCAGGCCTCCTATTGAAAAAATCATAAGAGGAAGTCTTGAATATAAACACAAATGCTGGAAGATTACAGCTCTGAAGCCTGCAGAATAGAGTGCACTGTCCCCCATTATCAGTGCCAGATGAGTGATGTAATGGGTCATTCCATGGTAACTTACGTTACAGTCACAAACCAAAAACGGGCTACAGACTGTTCATTGAAGGCAGCCACAAAAATGAGTGAATGTATATTATACATTAAACTATTCTCAATAGATTTCAACACAGTTTGATTTTTCAACAATAAAATTAAATACAAAATACAGTGTTATTACTTGAAAACTTACGTTACAAAAAAGGAAAGGCAATTGTCCATCATGAGACTGCCAAATTATCTGTTCCGGTAAACAGGGGAGAAGCACTATTTTTATTGTATTAAAACACCATAGTCCAAGCAACTATAACAAATTTATTTTAACCTCTCAAGTTAAATGCAACAGTTTTTATAACAAGAAATGTTGATAACTTACGTTACAACACAATATAGTAAGTTACGTTACAAGGTGATTGTAACTTACAATGAGTTACCTTCATAGGAAAAACACTGTTTGTAACGTAAGCTACCATCATTGTAACGTAAGTTACTATATTATGTTGTAACGTAAGCTACCATGGAATGACCCAAATATACAGTATATACACAATGATCACTTACTGGGAAACAGTCACAGGACCCTGCCGCCTCTGCAGTCACTTCTGATGACAGTATATTCACATGGTTGATGGTTGTACATGCTTTTCTCAGAGATTAAGGCATGCAAGTGCAGAAATATATGTGGCTGTTCCATTCATTTGCATGCATCTAAGGTCAAATCAGGTAGCACATAACACACCACTGAGGTCACTGCCAGGTAGCACATAACACAGCACTGATGTCACTGTCAGGTAGCACTTAACACAGCACTGATGTCACTGTCAGGTAGCACATAACACACAACTGAGGTCACTGCCAGATAGCACATAACACCACTGAGGTCACTGCCAGATAGCACATAACACACCACTAAGGTCACCACCAGGTAGCACATAACACCACTGATGTCACTGCCAGATAGCACATAACACACTACTGAGGTCACCGTCAGGTAGCACATAATACACCACTGTGGTCACAGGGAGGTAGCACGTAACACCACTGAGGTCACCGTCAGATAGCACATAACACCACTGTGGTCACCGACGGGTAGCACATAACAGACCACTGAAGTCACTGCCATGTAGCACATAACACAGCACTGAGGTCGCCGTCAGGTGTCACATAACAGACCACTGAAGTTACTGCCAGTCAGCACATAACACAGCACTGAGGTCACCACAAGTTAGCACATATCTCACCACAGAGGTCACCGCCAGGTAGTACATATCCCACCACTGAGGTCACCTCCAGGTAGCACATAACACAGCACTGAGGTCACCGTCAGGTAGCACATAACACAGCACTGATGTCACTGACAGGTAGCCCATATCTCATCACTGAGGTCACCACCAAGTAGCACATAACACAGCACTGAGGTCATTGCCAGGTAACACATAACAGACCACTGAGGTCATTGCCAGGTAGCACATAACACAGAACTGAGGTCACCGTCAGGTAACACATAACACAGCAATAAGGTCACCGCCAGGTAGCATATAACATAGCACTGAGGTCACCGCCAGGTAGCACATAACACAGCACTGAGGCCACCACCAGGTAGCACATAACACAGCACTGAGGTCACTGCCAGGTAGCACATAACACAGTACTGAGGTCACCGTCAAGTAGCACATAACACTGAACTGAGGTCACCATCAGGTAACACATAACACAGCAATAAGGTCATTGCCAGGTAACACATAACAGACCACTGAGGTCATTGCCAGGTAGCACATAACACAGCACTGAGGCCACCACCAGGTAGCACATAACACAGCACTGAGGTCACTGCCAGGTAACACATAACACAGCACTGAGGTCACCGTCAGGTAGCACATAACACAGTGCTGAGGTCACTGCCAGGTAACACATAACACAGCACTGAGGTCACCATCAGGTAGCACATAACACAGCACTGAGGTCACTGCCAGGTAACACATAACACAGCACTGAGGTCACCGTCATGTAGCACATAACACAGCACTGAGGTCATTGCCAGGTAGCACATATATCACCACTGTGATCACATAACATAGCACTGAGGTCACCGCCTGGTAGCACATAACACAGCACTGAGGTCACCACCAGGTAGCACATAACACAGCACTGAGGTCACTGCCAGGTAGCACATATCTCATCACTGAGGTCACCGCCAGGTAGAACATATCCCACCACTGAGGTCACCGCCAGGTAGCACATATCCCACCACTGAGGTCACTGTCAGGTAGCACATAACACCACTGAGGTCACTGCCAGGTAGCACATAACACCACTGAGGTCACCGTCAAGTAGCACATAACACCACTGAGGTCACTGCCAGGTAGCACATAACACCACTGAGGTCACCGTCAAGTAGCACATAACACCACTGAGTTCACCGCCAGGTAGCACATATCCCACCACTGAGGTCACTGCCAGGTAGCACATATCCCACCGAGGTCACTGCCAGGTAGCACATAACACAGCACTGAGGTCACTGCCAGGTAGAACATATCTCATCACTGAGGTCACCGCCAGGTAGCACATATCCCACCACTGAGGTCACTGCCAGGTAGCACATATCCCACCACTGAGGTCACTGCCAGGTAGCACATATCACGTTATTGGTTCCATTTGGTCGTCTTTGTTTCTGTGTCATTTCTCATCACTGGATCAATGTTGCGTTCCTAATCCGGCCCCGTGGTGTTGGTGTAGCCCTCTCCCTCACTCCTGCTCATTCATCCTTTCCAGATCGCTATCCGTCTCTTGGCGAGAAGCATGGGAACATCAGAACCCTTTCATCTAACGCAGCCTGTCATTCCTCCCGTGTCTCGCTGTCTCCTCGTATTTCCATCAGCCCTCTTTCCACATGTCTAAGCATTGGAAGTGACATGAGCTTCCAGGGGAGCTTCTGCCCAAGGAATTTAGCAGCTAAACTTGCGTGGTCTGCGGAGCCAACGGTGGGACGTTCCCGCTCGTTTAGGCTCTGTACAGACACGTAATGCATTAATAATTAGCCACTTTCTTATTTTTCTGCCTTCTGATTATATCAGTGGTTACGCCACGAGGATCCCGGATCTATAAGGACGCGTCGCCCCAGATCCTGACGCTGCGCTCCCTCAGTGCACAGGACAAACCTTGGGGCACAAGTTAACAAACTTAACGTTGGCGTTACCATCCGCGGATTCTGAATATTCCACACAGACTGATTGTCATGGAGGCTTTCTGTAAAACACAATGCTATTCAGAATGCCAGCCGTACATGTCTGTCTCCATACAACAAAAGCCTATTTGATGTGTGTAGGATGGCGCTGCTGCCAATCACTGGCAGCCCAGTCTGTGTCTTCAATAGATAGGACCTCGCGTTTTGTTTCAGCTCTCGCTACAATATCATCTTAATGCTTTTTCCTTCCCAGGTCTGGAACAATTGTCTCTATGGCTCCTTTCATCTTCGTGCCTCTTTTTTAGACTTTCATCCCCTCTCCAGCCTGGCATTTATATCGCTTTCATTCAGTCTCTCGGCTGAAGCTCGTCCTTTAAGCCTCATTGTGCATGAAGACTATCAGTGACCATACAGGATTTATATGGCTGCGTGTCGTGCACCTCCACTGGGAAAGGACAAGACAAGTGTGACATATCGGGCCCATCACACCCCATCGTCTGCAGATTGTGGCAGCCCCAAGGACACAGAGCCTGACCTTATACTGAGGGGGAAACCTTGTCTGGATGTGATGGAGATAAAGCTTCATATATAAGAGAATATGATACAAAGTCTGCCGGCCATATGTCATTGTGCACAACCCTGGACCTGCACGGTCATAGGTCCACGCATGGAAATCACCAGAAGGTCTACATGGATGGATCCAATGATTGTTTGCAGCAGAGGTTATGTCTGGGATCTGCAGGAGATGTCCATGACCTCCATGACAGTATATGGACACCGATATGACTTGTGTGGTTAGCACAGGGCCATGCAATGAAGGGGGATCCCACCTAGTAAAGCCGGGACTCTAGCTAGGGTGTCCTTCAATTATGATTGGTGGTGGTCCTAGTAGAAGAATGGGGGCAGCAGCACTTATTTGTCTTTCCTAAGTTTCCCCATTTGGGATATATATCTTGTAGACTGTAAGCCCACAAGGGCAGGACCCTCTCCCCTCTGTACCCATCTGTATTTTGTATGTTACCTCCTCATGTACAGACCTGGAAATCCATGGTGATAAATAATATATCTATTGTATGCCTGTACAAAAATGCAGCCATCCTATACCTTATAAAAAGGCACCAGCGGTATACTGGGCACGTACCGGCCCGAGGATGCGGATAGAAAATGGACCCAATGGATCTACTGCACACACAGGAAAAACTACTATTGAGCATTGCCTTAGAAAGTGGAATTGAAAGGGTTAATCCCATCTGGTAAAGTGATGACACATCTCTACCATATACTATCACTTTCGTTGTTGGGGGTCCAACCTCTGTGACCCCCCCTCCCCAACTGATCCTGAGAATGAGGAGGACGCAGGTCTGGTGGAGATTTCTGTTTTTCCCTGTACAGAAGCCCCCCGACTGCCCACTGTGAGACCGAGTGGATGGATGGAGGGATGGGAGGTGATGTCGCTTCAGCTGGACCTCGAGCCATGGCGACTGATGGATGAACGCTCTGTAGGAAGATTCATCTTATGCAGCCGAGATAGGTCAAGAGGGTCTTCTACGCCGATGTCCTGATAGTATCCAGCCATCGGGTTGCTGGTCTTCCTTTTCGCTTTGTTCCTTCTGTTCTTCCGACCATGATATTCTTCTCCAGTGATCACCTCCTGCGAATTATACATATATATTCCATACATTATATATACAGTGGAAGGCCATAGTCAGTGCATCCCATATAGTGACATACATCAGGGCCTTCTGCCAGATATATTTATGTCCTTCTCCAGTGATCGCTCCCTGCATATTAGATATATATATCCCATACGGAATACATTATATATACAGTCATGGACAAAAGTTTTGAGAATGACACAAATATTAATTTTTACAAAGTCTACTGCTTCACTTTTTCTAATGGCAATTTGCATATACTCCAGAATGTTATAAAGAGTGATCAGCTTAACAGCAATTACTTGCAAAGTCAATATTTGGCTAGAAAATGAACTTTATCCCCCAAAACACATTTCAACATCATTGCAGCCCTGCCTTAAAAGGACCAGCTAACCTCTTTTCAGTGATTGCTCCATTAACACAGGTGTGGGTGTTGATGAGGACATGGCTGGAGATCAATCTGTCATGATTAAGTAAGAATGACACCACTGGACACTTTAAAAGGAGGCTGGTGCTTGGCATCGTTGTTTCTCTTCTGTTAACCATGGTTATCTCTAAAGAAACACGTGCAGTCATCATTGCAATGCACAAAAATGGCCTAACAGGGAAGAGTATCGCAGCTAGAAAGATTGCACCTCAGTCAACAATCTATCGCATCATAAAGAACTTCAAGGAGAGAGGTTCCATTGTTGCCAAAAAGGCTCCAGGGCGCCCAAGAAAGACCAGCAAGCGCCAGGACCATCTCTTAAAAGTGTTTCAGCTGCGGGATCGGGCTACCAGCAGTGCAGAGCTTGCTCAGGAATGGCAGCAGGCAGGTGTGAGTGCATCTGCACGCACTGTGAGGCGGAGACTCTTGGAGCAAGGCCTGGTCTCAAGGAGGGCAGCAAAGAAGCCACTTCTCTCCAGAAAAAACATCATGGACAGACTGATATTCTGCAAAAGGTACAGGCAGTGGATTGCTGAGGACTGGGGTAAAGTTATTTTCTCTGATGAATCCCCTTTTCGATTGTTTGGGACATCAGGAAAACGCCTCATTCGGAGAAGACAAGGTGAGCGCTACCACCAGTCTTGTCTCATGCCAACTGTTAAGCATCCTGAAACCATTCATGTGTGGGGTTGCTCTCTCACAGTCTTTCCTAAAAACACAGCCATGAATAAAGAATGGTACCAGAATGTCCTGCAAGAGCAACTTCTCCCAACCCTCCAAGAGCAGTTTGGCGATCAACAATGCCTTTTCCAGCATGATGGAGCACCTTGCCATAAAGCAAAGGTGATAACTAAATGGCTCAGGGAACAAAACACAGAGATTTTGGGTCCATGGCCTGGAAACTCCCCAGATCTTAATCCCATTGAGAACTTGTGGTCAATCATCAAGAGAAGGGTGGACAAACAAAAACCTAAAAATTCTGACAAAATGAAAGCATTGATTGTGCAAGAATGGACTGCTATCAGTCAGGATTTGGTCCAGAAGTTAATTGAGAGTATGCCAGGGAGAATTGCAGAGGTCCTGAAGAAGAAGGGTCAACACTGCAAATATTGACTTGCTGCATTAACTCATTCTAACTGTCAATATAAGCTTTTGTTACTCATATGTTTGCAATTATATTTCTGTCTGTGATAAAAACATCTGTCAAACACACATAAAAACCAGAGGGCAGCAGACCATGTGAAAATATAATATTTGTGTCATTCTCAAAACTTTTGGCCATGACTGTATATAGAGGAAGGCCACAGTCAGTGCCTCCTATAGTGACATATGTCAGGGCCTTCTGTCAGAGGCTTATTGTGCAATACCTAAATATGAGTGGCTTTGTGTCTGGACCCGACTTCTGTGCCGCAGGGAGGTCACATGTGAACCCTTGGACGCAGTGATGGCGGCTGCGTTCGTACAGCAGTTTCTGCTATAATTGGAGCTTCATATCATAAATGATGGAGCCGCAGCTCGGCGAGGGAAGAGATCTCTTCTAAGACTTCTTATCCTGGCTAAAAGCGTCCGTTCAGTAGTCAGATACGGGCCAAGGTGAAGGTAGCAGGTCAGCGGTGCCGGCCGTTCCCGCTGAGGCCCTTTAATATCACGGCTATTTATTTTACTGGTGGGAAGTTAGAAGAAGTCACAGACTGAAGCAGATGGTAAACGTGAAGTTCTCCGGGCTGAGCCGATGCGTTTCACCTTCTGCAGGATAATGCGGCTGCACACCAGTAATTATTCCAGCCTGGGATCACTTTCATTAATTCTTCCATTCTGCAGCCTATAAAACAATGTAGGAGGCTGGCAATCACATCTGATGAATTGTCTCCCCGTCCTCGTATCGCTTCTGCAGGACGCAGTTACACTGACGCGTTTTACAGCCCCACAAGCATTATTTTGTTTAACGACATTTATAGCTGGATGTGAAATCCTCTCTCCCAGATGCCTGGAGCTTCCATGTAATGGGGAGACAGCTGCCTGGGGAGGCGCTTTGTGTGTGGGGACGGTCACTGTCTGCGGGCACGGGCTCTGTGTGTGGGGACGGTCACTGTCTGCGGACACAGGCTCTGTGAGTGGGGAAGGGCGCTGTGTGTGGGGACGGTCACTGTCTGCGGGCACGGGCTCTGTGTGCAGGGACGGGCACTGTGTGTGGGGACGGTCACTGTCTGCGGGCACGGGCTCTGTGTGTAGGGACGGGCGCTGTGTGTGGGGACAATCACTGTCTGCAGGCACAGGCTCTGTGTGGGGACGGGCTCTGTGTGGGGACAGGCTGTTTGCTGGGGACAGGCTCTGTTTACTGGGACTGGCTCTGTGTGCTGGGAATGTCTCTGTGTGCTGGGACAGGCTCTGTGTGTGGGGAAGGGCTCTGTGTGTGGGGACAGTCACTGTCTGCGGGCACGGATTCTGTGTGTTGGGACGGGCTCTGTGTATGGTGACAGGCTCTGTGTGTGGAGACGGTCACTGTCTGCGGGCACGGGCTCTCTGTGCGGGGACGGGCTCTGTGTGCTGAGGACGGACTCTGTGTATGGGGACGGGCTCTGTGTATGGGGACGGGCTCTGTGTATGGGGACGGGCTCTGTGTGTGAGGATGGTCACTGTCTGCGGGCACGGTCTCTGTGTGCTGGGAGGGATTCTGTGTGTGGGGACGGGCTCTGTGTGTGAGACGGGCTCTATGTGTGGAGACGGGCTCTGTGTGTGGGGACGATCACTGTCCGCGGGCATGGGTTTTGTGTGCTGGGAGGGGCTCTGTGTGTGAGACGGGCTCTATGTGTGGAGACGGGCTCTATGTGTGGAGACAGGCTCTGTAAGGAAAGGGACGTCGCCATTTTGTATAGGGCCTATACCAGCCTCCATTTTGTCAGTTCACAGAGCCACAAACTTCTAACTACACAGGGCCTATTAGAATATCCAGTACGACTGGTTTTGATGTCCACTATGAATCTAAAGGGCTTTAACATGCTAATTAGTTTAGGCCAGTGTCTGAATAAGATGGTCAGTCGTATGTTAAATGGCTCAAACTTAAGCCAGTATTTCCTGCTCCATATGAATTGCAGGCCAGTTAATATGCGTGCTTCAAAGCAAAGGGGAAGGGCCTAGCAGACTTAAGAACTGTAGCATGGACAGGCTGGATTCATTCCATTTTACACACAGAAGCCAAGAAGATGGTCTAGGAAGGGCCAAAAGAAAACGGATTTGTCTTGCCAAGGGAGCAGCCGCACATGCTTTGGGGACTGTCCAGCAACTGAAGACTTACCTGGGGATCGCAGAGCTCCCTGCCTCTCCATGACCATATAACCCGGTAATATTGATCTATAGCTGATACCTTTAAGCCTTGTACATTATCGTTGTATTTTTTCTCTGACTGCAAATCCATTGTAATTACGTTGTATAGCTTTACTGTATATTTCTGTAATTATCTAGTGCGCCCTTAAGGCAAATAAACCATAAAATTAATCTTGGGCTGATGCTTTTACTCTGATCACGAATCTTAGAATACCCAGTGGGTAACAGGGCACCCTCCTCGGCGGCCATTTGCTCTAGGTGCAGTTCCCTTACTGACCTGAGAGACAAAGGGGGCGCCGGAGAGCTGTACCTGTGGAGTTACGTCCCATTGGTGACGTGGGAGGAAAGGGGATCGTCCGTCGCATTTGGTAGTGGCGGTGGTATCAGAAGCTGTGATACCCAGGCTACCATGTGGCGGTCGGCTTAGTTCCTCACAGGCTCTATGTGTGGAGACGGGCTCTGTGTGTGGGAACGGTCATTGTCTGCGGTCACGGGTTTTGTGTGTGGAAACGGGTTCCATGTGCTGGGATGGGCTCTGTGTGTGGGGAAGGGCTCTGGGTGTGGGGACGGTCACTGTCTGTGGGCACGGGCTCGGTGTGTTGGGACAGGCTCTTTGTATGGGGACTTGCTCTGTGTGTGAAGACGGTGATTGCCTGCGGGCACCGACTCTATGTGCTGGGACAGGCTCTGTGTGCTGGGATGGGCTCTGTGTGTTGAGACGGGCTCTGTCTGCAGGCACGGGCTCTGTGTGTGAGGACGGTCACTGTCTGTGGGCACTGGCTCTGTATGTGGGAATGGTCAGTGTCTGCAGGCACGGGCCCTAAGTGTGGGGACGGGCTTTGTGTGCTGGGACAGGCTCTGTGTGCGGGGACGGGCTCTGTGTGCAGGGACGGGTGTGAAGAACGGCACGGGGGATACGGTTTATGGTCCCACCGCTGCCGCCAATATGTCAGGAACGGCATGGGGGATACGGTTTATGATCCGACCGCTGCCGCCAATTTGTGACGAACTGGGGGTTTTTGGTTGCTCCAGTTCCTTTTCCAGGGGAATTTATGATCCCACTTTCCAGTTCCGGTTTTAGAACTTGCAGCTCTCTGATGCCCCCCTTACCCTCAGGTCAGTCAGGGAACTGCACCTAGGATAAGTAGACGGGCCGCCTGGATGTGTACTGGCTATTAGGCACTCTGCAGTGAGGGCGATAACTTATTCCCGTCCCAGGCGGGATATACACTTATCAAACCCCGTCCGTCACTGCCAGAGTCTCTCAGATACCCCAGAACACACTTTGCCACCACCAGCTCCTGGTTCTATGATTAATATCGGGTCAGGAGCCAATCAGTAGCTTTGGCTTAATTAAGCACGGAGGTCGTGAATATACATTTATAGAGCAAGGAGAAACGAAGATAGTAATTTTATATTTTACTCCAAAAAGTAGGCAGTGTTTACAAAAGTAAATGGTGAGGAGCAGCCAATGTTATGTCTGTTATTAGACTATGGATTGATTGAATGTGTCTATAAAACTACATGTGATATTTTTATACAACTCCGTGACCTCAGTCGTAATTGATTTGGTTGTATCTTTAGTTTCTCTTGTAGGATCCCTTTGTTGAGACAATCATTTTGATCCAATTTTTTGTGTTTGAGGGCATCATTTATTATCTCTTTGTTATATTTTTTTCTTTAAACCTCTTTTCTAAAATGCAGATTTCCTTCAGAAATTCCCCAGTAGCTGTGCGTTACTGATTTGCCAGTACTGGCCATAGGGAATGTTTTTTATCCATTTCGGATAATGCTGAATTCCTTCCAGGTAACTGTTCACATCAACATTTTTGAAAAACATCAAAGTGTGAAGAGTTCCACTCCCTAACACATATCACCAAATCCAGGAATGCAATTCTTGATGAGGAAAATGTCTACAACTCTAGACCCCGTGAATGGCTATGGAGCTGCTGTACGAATAATTCCTGTCTGAAAAAAGAACAAATCATCTATATATCTTCCATAATATAGGATGTGACCCACCGTCATGGGGGGCGAGCGTGATACGGAGGGACTAGAATAGCCCCATGAACAAGTTGACATAACTGGGTGCGAATCGAGTGCCCATTGCGCAGCCCCTCACCAGTAACAAAATATATTGTGTCCCAACACAATTTTAATGGCAGCAATCAAAAGTGAAGAGTTATCTTCGATCCTGACTCTAATGTTTGATATTGGAGGACACTGAACAAACATCCAATGTACAGGAGGAGGAATTACACAGCGATTCTAACGTATTCAGGTCAGAGATGAGGTGGGAAGAATCTGTGAATGTCAGGGAAACTTGACACATTGTTGTGAAAACAAATCAATATAATGAGATAAATGGCCCGTTATGGAGTCAATCCCTGATATTATGGGACGCCCCGCAGGATGGGTAAGGCTCTTGTGTACTCTGGGTAAAAAGTTAAAAAAAAAATAGTAGCTGGAAATGTTGGATGAATAAAAACTCTTTTTGTTTCTTGTTGAATATATTTTTTTGATTGATGATACAGAATGGTTTGTGTTCTGGAAATCTGGAGAACGTTTCATTATAGGCAAATAAGATTTATATCAAACCAGAGTCCCGTGTCTGACGGGACGGCCATAACACTGCAAACTAAAAAATATAGCCCCGTAGTCCGCTCCAGACCGGGGGGTCCAGGGCGATTCCCATTTACCTGCTTTATGTGCCGGGACCAATGTCCTTGGCTTAGAGGTCAATGTCGTGCTCGTCATGACGTTTCCTATCGGCTGCGGCTCATTAATTAGCAATTTGGATATTTCTTAAAATGAACAAGGAAGTTTATTAAGGGGGAAGCAGCGTCTTCCTACGCAGATAGACCGGGACCATCGCTGCTCACGCTCCAGATATAAATGCTGCATCCAGCAGCTTCTCGGATTAAGCTGGTCCAGAATGGCTCCCTCTAGACAGCGGCAAAGTACATGGAACAAGAATTTATTACAAACTCTTCTGTATTTTTCCTGACTTCTCATTAAAGTGTTTTTCTTTCAGCGCATAATAAGGACGCTTGTCCCGGCTATTAAAACTAATAATGTGTAACAATATATCCTTTAAGAAAATGAATAAAAGAAGTCCCCCGAGCCGAGAACTGCAGGATGCTGTGACGCAGCCCAGACTACAGTCTGTAGATTCAGGATGTTCCGACACGGAGTCCGGGGGCAGCAGGGCGCTCTGGAATGGGAAGCTGCTGCACTTTGCCGTGTCAAGGTGATCACTTTGGTCGTGTGACTTCAAGGGAAAAGTTATGTGACCGTTGCATGTAAATTGGGGCACGTGTTACAAAATCTATGCATTGCAATAGATGCAAATGTCGCAGGACGGTCATGTCACCTAAGGTCAAAGGATGCAAATTGTCTCTTCAGAGAGGAAGAGGACCCTTAGATCAAGGGTCAAAGGACAATGTTACTACTGGTTGTACATGTGATGTAATAGAATACACTAGGAAAGGAATCCAGCTTCCCACATCTGCCTGAATGTAGCAACATCAATGAAGAAAATGGATCCTCCAGCTCCAAGAAGAAACAAAGCTTATTTATTTGTGGGGAAACACCCAAGTCCAAGAAAGCGGTAAAAGGTGAGTATCATGGCTAAACCATCGTGCACACCAGCGATATGACATCTGTCGGGCTCAAGAGCATTGCACCTAGTCCTATCTCTGCTATGCACAATGTTTTAGCCTTGATCTTTACCTGTTACCACTTTCTTGGACTTGGTGTTTCTCCACAAATAAAGAAGCTTTGTTTCTTCTTGAAGATGGAGAATCTATTATCTGCATTAGTAAAGTCCATGCCTGACTTGTAGTCATCCCGTCGTCCAGACAGTGAGATAACACTGCACACCTGAAGTCCTCGACTAGGTGCGAAACGTTGTTCCTCCTGTCCACACTGAATCTGCCAGCTGAGATGTGCGGCCAATACGCCTGACCTCACAGGTCTCCGAGCTTCTGCCCCGCCCTGGGAATCCTGGTGGAGCCATGCAGATACACGGCACCATGATGATCCCTGAGCCCGAGGACTGGCAGATCTGCTCGGTGGGATTGAATCTGTTAGACGTGATACAATTACAAGCACAATGTTTCCCACCTCCACCATTGTAACATTGTAAATAAGTGCTGATCGTGTGGGAGTCGTGGAAAGTTCCAGTATGGCGGAGGCTGGCACGTATCGCCCACCAGCTGGATGTCTATTCTAGTCGATAGCAGTGCCTGTAATATCTGTCACTTATAGGGTTATTATCAAACACAGGCGCATCCTCATATCACACAGATGGGAATCTCTGACCATTGACTTGTCAGCCAACAGCATGAGGCTCCTGCTCGCTAAGCAGAACTACAATGCCTGATTGTGCAGCGCCATATGGTGCAACTGTGCACGTTTCAGAGGAATCTCGCCGCACTGAAATCCTTTACTCGCTTCCGCATAATAGCAAACTGCAATACAACTTGGGCACATGGAAACAATTAACGGGATCATCCAGCAGTAAATAACATATTCATTGTATCGATCAAACATTCATCACCTGCTTGCAACAGGCATAACTTTCTGACAATTCCTTACATAGTATCGCCGAGTGCTGGAGGACACACGCTCAGTCACCTCCACCTAATGAGCCGAGTGCTGGAGGACACACACGCTCAGTCACCTCCACCTAATGAGCCGAGTGCTAGAGGACACACACTCAGTCACCTCCGCCTACTAAGCCAAGTGCTGGAGGACACACATGCTCAGTCCCCTCCACCTAATGAGCCAAGTGCTGGAGAACACACACGCTCAGTCTCCTCCATCTAATAGGCCGAGTGCTGGAGGACACACACGCTCAGTCCCCCCCACCTAATGAGCTGAGTGCTGGAGGACACACGCTCAGTCACCTCCACCTAATGAGCCGAGTGCTGGAGGACACACACACTCAGTCTCCTCCACCTAATGAGCCGAGTGCTGGAGGACACACACGCTCAGTCCCCTCCACCGAATGAGCCGAGTTCTGGAGGCCACCCACTCAGTCACCTCTACCTAATGAGCTGAGTGCTGGAGGGCACACACGCTCAGTCCCCTCCGCCTAATGAGCCGAGTGCTGGAGGACACACACGCTCAGTCCCCTCCACCTAATAGGCCGAGTGCTGGAGGACACACACGCTCAGTCCCCTCCACCTAATGAGCTGAGTGCTGGAGGACACACGCTCAGTCACCTCCACCTAATGAGCAGAGTGCTGGAGGACACACACACTCAGTCTCCTCCACCTAATGAGCCGAGTGCTGGAGGACACACACGCTCAGTTCCCTCCGCCTAATGAGCCGAGTGCTGGAGGACACACACTCAGTCACCTCCACCTAATAAGCCAAGTGCTGGAGGACACACACGCTCAGTCTCCTCCACCTAATAAGCCAAGTGCTGGAGGACACACACGCTCAGTCACCTCCACCTAATAAGCCAAGTGCTGGAGGACACACACGCTCAGTCACCTCCACTTAGACATTTAATTCAGTCACTTTTACTTCTAAGCTATGATCGAAGTAAAACCCTAAAAAAACAGAGTCTGATGAATCCTCAGCCAATCTGAGCCCCATCTGCTGAGAGCAGCGCACCAGCCACTGACATGCCACCATTGAAGTCTATGGGTGCCACACACTGGCCATTGAAGTCTATGGATGCCACACACTCTGGACATTGAAGTCTATGGATACCACACACTCTGGACATTGGAGTCTATGGTGCCGCAGACTCTGGTCATTGAGGTCTATGGGTACAGCAGACTCTGGCCATTGAGGTCTATGGGTGAGGCACACTCCATCCAGTGAAGTCTATGGGTGTCACACACTTCGCCCAGTGAAGTCTATGGGTGTCACACACTTCGCCCAGTGAAGTCTATGGGTGCCGCACACTCCGCCCAGTGAAGCCATGGAGATTCCCAGGTTATTGGGATGAAGTCTGGAGGATGTGAACATTTCATGGCTCCCTCTGGCCCCAGCAGATCCCAGCTTTCTCTTCCCAGTGCAGATTCCTCCATGACACTATGGCGGCGGTGTCCGTCCTCAGGGTCATAGCTGCATGGCGCTGTCTGTCTCTCCGCACTTTGCCCGGTCACTCGCTCTGTCCAGGATCATTAAACAATTGGGCAGGATGGAGGCAGCCCCCGATCCCCGTGTGGTGCTCTGTGCTGATGAAGCCTTGTAGAGCGAAGTCTCCATCTGACAGGAGATAATGACACCGCAGCATCTATTGTGCTTCCTCAGCAGCGCGTTCTGCTTCCAGCCTCATTTCAGGCTTCATTTAATTAGGTGTCTGCTCAGGCCGGGGCTTCGAAACGCTTTCGAGATGCCACCCATGGCTGCAGGAGCCTCTGCTACTGGAGTAATTGGGTTACCATCAGTCACAGTGTGGCATCATCAGGGGCACCGAGCGCGACTCCGGCACTATTAACCCATTCCCAGACACCACTCTTATATGTGCTGGTGCTAGATCCATTACCTATAGACCTGGCACACAGACAGGAGGGGGCTGGAAATAATTGGTTTGGGTACAAGAAAAATGACAAAGACACAATGAGAAAATGTCCTGTAAGAATGAGGTTTCTGCTGGTAGAAGAAGCTGATACAAAGAATTCGGAGTAATTTAATGCGGAATTTAATATTAGGACAGCTTGTCATTTACTGCTTCATATGGCGACTAGTTCTCAGTATGCCGCCAAAACGTGACCCAGAAATCCAGCGCTAATAAATGCTGTGATACTATATAGAGTTATGTGTAGACTGGGGGTCCTGGGAAGTGTGAGAGGTGGGTGTGTTCAGTGCTGTTACATGTAGTTGTATTGGTTATTGTGAATGTGTTGGATACTGTTATATCTGGTTGTGTCGGGTACTGATACATGTGGTTATTTCTGGTTGTGTTACATGTAATTGTGTAGGTAGTATTAATATTATGTGATTGTATTGGGCAGTGTTATGCAGTATGTGGTTGTGTTCAGCAGTTGTGTTGGGTAGTATTATGTGTAGCATTAACACTGTGTGATTGTATTGTGTACTATTATATCAGGTTGTGTTGGGTAGTAATACATTCAGTTGTTTTGGGAGTATTAATGTTATGTGGTTGTGTTCAATAATAGAATAAGTAGTTGTGTTGGGTAGTGTGCTTGTGTTGGTCTCTGTGCTTGTGTTGGTCTATGTGCTTGTGTCAGGCTCTGTGCTTGCTTGTGTTGGGTATTGTGCTTGTGTTGGGTACTGTGCTTGTGTTGGGCACTGTGCTTGTGCTGGGTTCTGTGCTTGTGCTGGGTACTGTGTTTGTGTTGGGTACTGTACTTGTGTTGGGCACTGTGCTTGTGTTGGGTTCTGTGCTTGTGTTGGGTACTGTGTTTGTGTTGGGCACTGTGCTTGTGTTGGGTACTGTGTTTGTGTAGGGTACTGTACTTGTGTTGGGCACTGTGCTTTTGTTTGGTTCTGTGCTTGTGTTGGGTTCTGTGCTTGTGTTGGGTACTGTGCTTGTGTTGGGTACTGTGTTTGTGTTGGGCACAGTGCTTGTGTTGGGCACAGTGCTTGTGTTTGGCTCTGTGATTGTGTTGGGCTCTGTGCTTGTGTTGGGTATTGTGCTTGTGTTGGCTTCTGTGTTTGTGTTGGCTTCTGTGCTTGTGTTGGCTTCTGTGCTGGTGATGGGTACTGTGCTTGTGTTGGGTACTGTGCTTGTGTTGGGTTCTGTGCTTGTGTTGCGTACTGTGCTTGTGTTGGGTTCTGCCCTGGTGTTGGGTATTGTGCTTGTGTTGGGTTCTGTGCTTGTTGGGTTCTATTCTGGTGATGGGTACTATGCTTGTGTTTGGCACTGTGCTTGCGTTACGTAGTGTGCTTGTGTTGGGTTCTGTGCTTGTGTTGGGTTCTGCGCTGGTGTTGGGTATTGTGCTTGTGTTAGGTACTGTGCTTGTGTTAGGTACTGTGATTGTGTTGGGTTCTGTGATTGTGTTGGGTACTGTGCTTGTGTTGGACACTGAGCTTGTGTTGGGTTCTGTGCTTGTGTTGGGTTCTGTGAATGTGTTGGGTACTGTGATTGTGTTGGGTACTGTGATTGTGTTGGGTTCTGTGCTTGTGTTGGGTTCTGTGCTTGTGTTGGGTACTGTGATTGTGTTGGTTTCTGTGATTGTGTTGGGTACTGTGCTTGTTTTGGACACTGTGCTTGTGTTGGGTTCTGTGCTTGTGTTGGGTTCTGTGAATGTGTTGGGTACTGTGATTGTGTTGGGTACTGTGATTGTGTTGGGTACTGTGCTTGTGTTGGGTTCTGTGATTGTGTTGGGTACTGTGATTGTGTTGGGTACTGTGATTGTGTTGGGTTCTGTGATTGTGTTGGGCACTGTGCTTGTGTTGGGTTCTGTGCTTGTGTTGGGCACTGTGCTTGTGATGGGTTCTGTGCTTGTGTTGGGCACTGTGCTTGTGTTGGGTTCTGTGCTTGTGTTGGGTTCTGTGCTTTTGTTGGGTTCTGTGAATGTGTTGGGTACTGTGCTTGTTTTGGGTACTGTGCTTGTGTTGGGTTCTGTGCTTGTGTTGGGCACTGTGCTTGTGTTGGGTACTGTGCTTGTTTTGGTTAGTATTACGTGCAGTATTAATACTGTGTTGTTACTTTCTGGAGCTGATTTCTGCCATCTCTTCCATTACACGTCTCTGAGTAGGCTGTGTGCTCCTGTCAGTTTATCGGGATTTCTGTTTTATACTTTGTACCTGATGTTTCTTTGTCCTGTATTTGACCTATAGAAACCCCATTACCGTCTCCGGTATTTCTGTTACTTTGTGCGGCTGTTATGCTGCAAGTGTCCAGCTCACAAATGACACTTCTCCTCTCTCATCTTGTCTGCACATAGATCAGACACCTTGTCCCCGCACGCTCTGCCTTGTTTGGAGGCGTCCTCCCGTGCAGCATCATTACCCATATTCCATTACACCTTGCTATTCATTTGGTGGCTCAGCAGGGCTCACGCTCTTATTGTCACTTTCTACTTTTGACAACTTTTTTTTTACAGGACAAAAATGTTATTTTTTTTTTAAGTTAAAAATGGTCGTGATAACAACTTTTTTACAATGTAAAAGTTAAAACAGTGACGGATGATTCTATATCCTAGGATTTTCGTGGTGCATCTCATTTGTACACACCGCCATTTAGTGCTGACACCATTATTACCGCACCCTGTGCCACTGCCGAATACTATTCCAAGGTATGTCTAATCTGTCAGGATGATCGTACCCCAACCCCACACCATGTCCCCCTCCTCTACTCAGCTGGAGAGTCCATCGGCAGCTCCCCTGTGGATGGCAGATAAGTCCCCCCTGACATTTCCTGGAGACCCTAAGACTGGGCCAGCAATTACTAGAGGAGATGACGGCAGGTGGGGAAGGTCGTGACTCCAATGTCACTTTCTCTAGGACTTAATAGCCAAAGTGACTTTGCTCCAGACAGCCTGTTTCCAGCCAGGAGAAGCCGTGGTGGAGAGGATTAGTGAGGCTGCCGCTGCCTCTTCTGCTCCTGGTTACCAGGGTCTTTTTTACTGCTGGAAACACGCTGATCTAATATCATGTAATAAGGAACCAGTATAGAGGCCGTACACGGCTTTATAGTAAGTCACAGACTCGTTTCCTCCGCAGGGGCTTCACACAACCTGCCAACCTCACAATCTGAAGAAATCATGCAGGATTAACACGATTACCCTCCATGAGAAGATATTAGTGGGGCGCGGTGACTTGCAGGATCCATTTTAATGATTTGTTGTGAATAACGAGGCAGAAGGATGGGGTCAGTCTGAACTTCCCAGAGCCCCCCACTGCAGATGACTATTGAGCCCCCCACCCATCACTCAGCTTCAGACGTAAAGGCTTCTGAGACAAAAACCTGTTGTATTGTAGAATTTACACCTGGCGAAATAAGTTCCATGTTAGATATCTGGTGCCCGAGTGTGAAACGGACTTGGTAAAGGCGGAATAACTCGAGGTTACACAGAGATTGGGAGCAGAGCTGGAGAGCACAAGGGTTTTACACTTATTTTAAGTAGTCTTATCTTTGGTTGTGTTAGGCAGTGTTATAAGTGGTTGCGTTGGGTTGTCAGGTACAGATGCATATGTCTCTGCTGGGTACTGTTGTTTTGTGTCAGGTACTGTTGTATTGTCAGGTACTGTGGCTTTGTTTCGTGTACTGTTGTCAGGTACTGTTGTTTTATTAGGTACTATTGTATTGTCAGGTACTGTTGTTTTATGTCAGGTACTGTTGTTTTATGTCAGGTACTATTGTATTGTCAGGTACTGTTGCTTTGTTTCGTGTACTGTTGTATTGTCAGGTACTGTTGTTTTATGTCGGGTACTACTATATTGTCAGGTAATGTTGTATTGTCAGGTTTGTTGTATTGTCAGGTCCTGTTGTTTTATGTTGGGTACTGTTGTATTGTCAGGTACTGTTGCTTTGTTTCGTGTACTGTTGTATTGTCAAGTACTATTGTTTTATGTCGGGTACTACTATATTGTCAGGTACTGTTGGATTGTCAGGTAATGTTATATTGTCAGGTTTGTTGTATTGTCAGGTACTGTTTATTTATGTTGGGTACTGTTGTATTGTCAGGTACTGTTGCTTTATGTTGGGTACTATAGTATTGTCAGGTACTGTTGCTTTGTTTCGTGTACTGTTGTATTGTCAGGTACTGTTGTTTTATGTCGGGTACTGTTGTATTGTCAGGTACTCTTGTTTTATTTTGGGTACTGGTGTATTGTCAGGTACTATTGTATTGTCAGATACTGTTGTATTGTCAGGTCCTGTTGTTTTATGTTGGGTACTGTTGTATTGTCAAGTACTGTTGCTTTGTTTCGTGTACTGTTGTATTGTCAGGTACTGCTGTTTTATGTCAGGTACTGTTGTTTTATGTTGGGTACTATTGTATTGTCAGGTACTGTTGCTTTGTTTCGTGTACTGTTGTATTGTCAGGTACTGTTGTTTTATGTCGGGTACTGTTGTATTGTCAGGTACTGTTGTTTTATGTTGGGTACTGTTGTATTGTCAGGTACTCTTGTTTTATTTTGGGTACTGGTGTATTGTCAGGTACTATTGTATTGTCAGATACTGTTGTATTGTCAGGTCCTGTTGTTTTATGTTGGGTACTGTTGTATTGTCAGGTACTGTTGCTTTGTTTCTTGTACTGTTGTATTGTCAAAAATATATATAACTCCGGCACACCAAATAGAGTTTATGAAAGTTTATTAAACAAAAATGAACAGATATTATTTCCAAATGCAATTCTTTGGTAAAGGACTTATCCAGACATAAACTTAAATCGACGTTTCGGCTAATTAGCCTTTATCAAGAACAATTGTCTGAAATGTTAAATTGAGTCCTAAATCAGCTGCAAGCAGGATATCAGCCTTCAGAAGCTTGAGAGCAGACCGGAACAAATAAAGAAAGTCCGAGTGGAATACACTAACGGTAAGTAGGCAAGGTCCGGTATAAGGTAGCGTCTCACTATGTTGCAGGATAAGTCCTTTACCAAAGAATTGCATTTGGAAATAATATCTGTTCATTTTTGTTTAATAAACTTTCATAAACTCTATTTGGTGTGCCGGAGTTATATATATTTTTGATGTTACTCCTGTTTTCTCCTGGCACCTACTACTCGATTTATCAGTGAGCTCCCCCTCATCGTCCATACATCTGTTGTATTGTCAGGCACTGCTGTTTTATGTCAGGTCCTGTTGTTTTATGTTGGGTACTATTGTATTGTCAGGTACTGTTGATTTGCTTCGTGTACTGTTGTATTGTCAGGTACTGTTGTTTTATGTCGGGTACTGTTGTACTGTCAGGTCCTGTTGTTTTATGTTGGGTACTGTTGTATTGTCAGGTACTGTTGTATTGTCAGATACTGTTTGATTGTCAGATACCATTGTATTGTCAGGTCCTGTTGTTTTATGTCGGGTACTGTTGTATTGTTAGGTACTGTAGTTTTATGTTGGGTACTGTTGTTTTATGTTAGGTACTGTTTTATGTTGGTACTCTTGTATTGTCGGGTACTGTTCTTTTATGTCGGCTACTGTCGTATTTTGTCAGGTACTGTTGCCTGCGCTTGTTTAGGATACAATATGTAGTTTGCTCAATCACACCACCATGTAGAAATGTTTTCTTATGTTTTGTGTTGGGTGGTACTCATATGCATCCACTTGTGGTTTGGGTGCTGTAGATGTGTTGTCTGTGGGTTCGCTGGAATCGATGTGTTTAGTTTGCAGGTTAGGCTAAGTTCACATTTGCGTATATGTCTGCAGCTTATCATCTGCATACACAAACGCATGCAAAAATGCATGCAAATGCATGTTTACACAGCGTTTTTTATCCACATCATCTTACACATGACGCAAAAAAATGCTGCGTATGCGTTTTGGCATGCGTTTTTGCATTGTTTATGCGCATGCGTTCCATATTTCCAGGTGCTGTAATCAGTTCCTGGACATGCGCAGTCTGAAATCCACATGGGCATTGAACGCATCCATGCACATGTCCTTGCGTACCACTGCGTTCCCATAGGCAGTAATGCGTTTCTTGATGCCTGATCCTCATGCACATGACTGCGCATATTTGACAGATTTTTGACGCTTCAAATAATGCAACATGTTGCGTTCGCCGGACACCACCGCACACCGCGAAATGACGCATACATACGCAAACGCATGTTCCTGCGTACACCATGTTAAAGATATGTACGCATGACGCATGCGGATCTATGCGGATCAAACACTGCGCGTACAGACGCAAATATGAAAGCGGCCTTACTCAGGTGTTAGCAGTGTCGGTGCGGTGCGATATTCCGCAGGACTGTGTAGTTGTTAGCCAAGTTTCTGTCTCCTTCAGAAATGGCCAAATTAGTAATAACTTCACTGTTCACTGTTCCTACTTATAACAAATGGGACCTCGGATTGGGAGAACATAAAATATATTTTAACATTAATAAACTTGTGTAAACTCTTATTTAATAAATTAATTAAATATTAATTAGTAACAGAGAATATTTTTATGGACCCTGGAGTGGGTTCATCTCTGCTTTCTTCGCAGCCCTGCGGGGTGTAATGAATGAGTAGTTTTGTCGGTGGGTCGCTGCCTTTTCTCTATATATTAGGCCCTTGCTGTCGAGGCAAGGTATATGCAGTATACACAGTTCTGGAGGTGAGGGCAGGTAGATCAGAAGACCATCCGCTGGCACTATGTGACCACCCAGCAGCACTATGTGACCACCCACTGGCACTGTGTGACCACCCGCTGGCACTGTGTGTCACCCAGCGGCACTAAGTGACCACCCACTGGCACTGTGTGACCACCCACTAGAACTGTGTGACCACCCAGCGGCACTATGTGACCACCCACTGGCACAGTGTGACTACCCGCTGGCACTGTGTGACCCCCCAGCGGCACTATGTGTCCACCCACTGGCACTGTGTGACCACCCAGCGGCACTATGTGACCACCCGCTGGCACTGTGTGACCACCCAGCGGCACTATGTGACCACCCACTGGCACTGTGTGACCACCCAGGTGCACTATGTGACCACCCAGCCGCACCATGTGACCACCCACTGGCACAGTGTGACCACCCAGCTGCACTATGTGACCACTCAGGTGCACTATGCGACCACCCAGCCGCACTATGTGACCACCCACTGGCACTGTGTGACCACCCAGCAGCAGGCTGGTACGGTATATACAATATACACAGTCCTGGAGGTGAGGGCAGGCAGATCAGAAGACCACCCACTGGCACAGTGTAAGCACCCAGCTGCACTATGTGACCACCCACTGGCATTGTGTGACCACCCACTGGCACTGTGTGACCACCCAGCAGCAGGCTGGCATAGTATATTCAGGATACACAGTCCTAGAGGTGAGGGCTGGCAGTCAGAAGACCACCCGTTGGCACTGTGTGACCACCCAGCAGCAGGCTGGCATGGTATATATTTAGGATACACAGTCCTAGAGGTGAGGGCAGGCGGATCAGAAGAACACCCGTTGGCACTGTGTGACCGCCCTGTGGAAGGCTGGCACGCTCCAGTACCTGCACGTCACCTGTCCTGTGTCACTTCTCATCGTGGCTGTGACATCAGTGATGGGAGGATGGTCCCTTCAGAAGCATCGCTGCACCGCTCACCGAAATCACTCCCAAGGCAAACTCCACCAGCCACCTGATTGACCATCACAGGGGCAGATTCTTCTCCCCATTGTTTTCCCTCTTACTCATGAGAAGTTGGCGGCCGCCCTGGAAATGCTCATTAATATTCACATTTATTCAATCATTGCAGATTGAATCCATCTAATAAAATAACAAGTAAATATCGTGCGGATTTCTGCCTGAGATAATAGGATTATAATCCGTCTGCATCGCATTCTCGCTGCTTTCCGTTACTTTGTTGCTGCTCCAGTGTAGAAAGCAGCGAGACGGTGGATTTTGGCGGAGCAGCCCCATCTCATCCCAGCTAGTGTGATCAGCAGACACAATGTAATAAGGCAGGTGGGGGACAAATGGCGGCCGGTGGGGGAGGATTAATACAATGAGGTGGAAACGACACTCCTGAGCTTCTATATCACCGAGGAGGGATGACATGGGCACAATTACACCAAACAGATCTGAACATTTCATTAAGGCAAGAAAGTAACAAGCTGGATTTCCTCTGAATCCAGCCTGCAGTGTAAAGCATGGAGGTTTCCATTCCTTTTATATATTCTACTAGGGTTCGTGGTCCCATTCTCATCCAGGAGAGAGGGACTTATCTTTCTCACCTGTCATCCGCATACAATGTGTTTCTTTACTCAACAGCTATTAATCATTTTCACCATTTATAGGTACATGTTACAGACTGTTACCCCCTCTTAGGCCGGCGTCACACTGGCGACAAAATCGGACGACTGCA
>VIAB01000094.1:25418-39666 GCA_009801035.1 Oophaga pumilio
TTTGCCGCGGCGCGCTACGCGCCGCAACCTCTGTCCCTCTTTCCAGTCTTCAAAAGTTGGGAGGTATGGTGTTCTGTTTGTCAGAGGCTGTAGAGGAAAGTCTGGCTGATGTATCAAGGCTGTTTGACACAGCTGTTGACAATCTGAGTTTTGCCAATGTGAAATCTGTATTATATATAGAGTTGTACAGATATTTTTGTTAGTAAGGTCAATCCTAATATTCCTGCCATTCTCTTGTAATTGACTCTACCCTGTTACCTACCTCCTCCCTCTGCCCTCTCATTGTTTAGTTTCTGCTTGCTATGCAACATAATGCAGACCCAGTGATTGCTGGCACAGTGTGAGTGTATGGGGAAGTGGGGAGTCAGTGTGTCAGGCAGAGGATGGACAGACCTGAAGAGGGGTGCAGTCAGGACTGTATGAGCAGTGTGTGAGGAGGCGGAGGAGTGGGCTTAGGACTGACTGCAACCTCTTCTCATCTGGTGCTAGGTGGAGCCTCTCCTCCTACCCCTTGTCCCAGCCCTGAGCACCAATGTATTCAGTACTATGTAGAGGTAACATGCACAAATTAGGTTGGGCATAGTATTGTGTCCATCTGGTGTTTAATAAAAAAAATCGCATTCGCATGGTGCATTAACATCCTCATTCAGATGTATGAGATAGATCTTCAATCACAGACATTTCTGTTAAAGATAGGAAATATTTCTTAGATAAATACACTTTGCGCGACGGTAGGATAGCACAATCAATATTCCAGCATTAGCAGAATGTGGTCTATTCATTTAACTTTAATTAAAGATAAGGTCTGTGCATATCAAGGGGTCAACAAATATGGAGAAAGAGATAGGGCTAGTCTAAGGTACTGCCACACTTAACGCTCCCGCTAACGATCACAATAACGACGCATACTAATGCGATCGTTTTTGTGATCGTTTTAATGTCACTATTAGCTGCCACATTTAGCGATCTCGTTAACGACGCATAAGCGGTTAGCGATCTCATTAACGACTTTGCGATGTAAAAAACAGTGCAAATCGTTCACAAAACGTGCCAGACACAGCGATATAGGCTCACCAGCGGGACGCCAACGATCAAAATACGGTCCAGAACTCTAGTGAACAATCAGCGAGATCACAGCAGGGGCCACGTCGTTGCTACATGCCACACACAACAGCGTCACTAACGAGATCGCTAAATAGTGACGTTTTTTAGTGATCCCGTTAGCGATCTTGTTTAGTGTGGCATACCCTTAAGTGAAGCCATGGTAATCTCATACATTTGTTACTTTAACACCCAATATTCTGAGTAGCATTTCTTTAAATGAATGTATCTGGCAGAAGTATATGAAAAATAGTTTCATTGATTTGGAAATATATTGAACAGGTCAACAATGAAAGTGTCTGCTCTATACTATATAGCCCAAATCACAAGGGGCATGTGGCACATAGAGTAATGTTGCGGCCAGATGTTACTGTGCTGTGCATTATTGACTATATGGCAACTTGGAATATTCCTGGAGGCTTTTGTTGAGGCATCAAACACTGCATTGTGCTGCTCTGTGTGTACATTTGTACAATTCAGCATTGGTGCATTTATTGTATACCTGTTTTATAAGCCACAATCCAGACTGAATGAAAAAAAAGAAGTGTATATAGGTACCAATATGTATAACGGCTCTGTACAGCCAGCTGGTAGGAGCAGTAATATGGCAGTTATATGGTCCTGTGACACTCTACGGTACCATACTGTAACTCTAAATGCATCTTTCTTCATAAGCAACATTTTTTGGTTGAATTCCATATTACTTCTGCCAGTATTTATTTGACACAGATGTCTTCCTCTGTAAAAAGCATTATTCCTGTATTGTGATACCATACAGAGGCATCATATGATGGCAAGAATATAGCCTATGGTATTGTGCAATTGGCTCGGTGAAGGTATTTTTTCTTTGTTTGGATCCACAGGAAACACAAAAAAACTGCACAAAAAAAAATCACATTGTAAAGAAGATCTGCTCCTTGAAATTTCTAAATAAACTGATTACAAGAATAAGAGGAGCATAATCCATATTAAAGGTTCAATTCACCTCTGAGCCCATTATCAAAAAAGACAGGGGGCACTGGCGTAGTTGCAGCAATAGAGCGGCAGGGGCTAAGCAAGGCTGATTTAGTTATTTTTACACCAAAGTCTTATCCATAGAGTTGGAGCAATTCCGTCGACTGGACCAGGTCCAGGTGCCTTGTGAGTGGTGTTTGGGCACTGACGGGAGCCCTGAGAGCCGCCTCTTAACTAGGGGCATCCACAGTTATTATTTTGATTAGCCAGCCTGGCTAATCAAAAGTAGAGTCACAGATGCCTGGAGGTAAAAAGTGGTTCTCAGGCTCCTTTATGACAGCCACACATTACTGCCCTGGCCTCGGGACCACGTCTTGCGAATCGATTTGCACAAACTCTACTAAGGCATAAAGGACACCTCCATTCAGATGAATGGAACTGGTTTGTGGTCAAATTTCTGAAATTTGACATCTACAGCGCCTATACAGCATATACTGTACATATGGCTGTGATCCTGGTTTTACAACTCCATAATATAGCTGCTATACGTATATACTGTGCCTCTATGTCTTTCATGTTTCTGTATGAAATTGAGATCCATAAGACTATAATATTGTCATGGATTGGGTTATGGATTAGATAAATACAATTCCTGGACACTTGGCAGCATCTTCTGCGAGTAAATAGTTACATTTGAGGAGCCGACGGTTCCAGGAAAAGCAAGTGGCGGTAGAAAGATGTGTGAACTGGCTGTGCGGTGCACTCAACTAGTGATCAGCCTATTGCGATGGATGAGTGGACGAGTGAGTGTGAGAAGCGGAGTCCCCCTTTACAGGCGCATCCGGTTCACGTGTGCAGGGAGTGGGCGGTGACCGGGACACTGATGCACGTTTCAGCTAATTATAAAGCTATGTGGCATCATATTCTATTCTGTAGTACAGGGTCCACATTGTATTACCATATAGTTTCCAGTTTATGTGAAGAATTACAGTTTTTTTCCTTATGTGGTGGTGGCATGTTCTAATGTATGCCGTAACATAAAGGTATGCACAGAGTCACCACATTGAATATGTTATGTTCTGTTCTGCAGTCACTCTGCCATTACCAGGGTTGTCTCCTTTTTTCTTTTTTAAACAAATTTAAAACGTTCACTAAGAGGCAGACAAACGCCAGAAGAAGCACTGGAAACCAACAACAGAGTATTTACAGAAAAGTGAAGATGGAGACAGAACAAAGTAGTCACACAGCTGGGATTACCATAGTGTTCCAGGTGGTTTTCGGCTAATTGGCATCGTTCTGTCGCCCGGTGAAGTGCTCAAATAGGTTAAGGCAGGATTAGTGGTAATCTTGTTACATTGTTAAATCTCTCAGCTATTGATGTCAAATAAACTGGTGTCCTGTGGTCATTCCCAAATGTATTACACATGTACCGTAGTTACTTGTCTGCATTACCCAAATAGCATTTCTTTATTTCTTTCCAGTGGTATCGGTACGAGGTGGGGATCATTCATTCAAAAGCTGAGGTTGGATTGATGCAGTTGTGAGCCACTCCTTTCTTGTACAGCATTCATTTATCATTGCAATTTTACTGGATGTTTTCATTTATAGAAAAGGTTTGAAAAATGTGTCCCTCATAATAATTCCTAATAATTGTGTTCTCACTAAATTATGATTAATGAAAAGAAATTTACTACAAGCATGGCGCATTGTTAAAAAACTAAATGCAGCATAATGCTATTATAAGCCACCACTAATAACATTGCAATACAAAGGCAAACAGTACCCATACCCTATCCCAAATTCTTCACTTGTAAATGTCATCTTAATGTAATTTTCAGAGATACGAGACACGGCTCATTAGGAGTATCTGAAGAACTATATAGACGAATAAAACACCAGGATCTCACACTGTCTATTAAGCAGGTGGATGTTTCCAGTGTGCACAGCAAAAAGTATGAAGCAAGATTGTCAGATTGCAGTAATTTGCTAGACATAATGTATGCCCATGAAGTGGGTAAAGGTTATGCTGCCAACTTAGCTAAACTATTATTCTTCAAGGATAGTATTTCAAGCAGAGAATATGATTTCACAGACTTAATGAATTGGCTCAACTGAATGACATAGCTTGGAGTTATATTAGTTCAGAAGAGAAATGATCAGCTGCTGCGGCCTGATCTTTTTGTTCCTCATCCATTGATATATTTATTAGTGCTTTAAAACACTCTTTTTGTTCACTATTTTGAGAAATTACCTTTGTAGTAGTTGATTTACAGTACCTGGCAGCGGTCGCTACACATGGAATATAGGTGTGCAGTGCAGCACTGTTCTGTGTGTACAGTCATGGCCAAAAGTTTTGAGAATGACACAAATATTATATTTTCAAATGATCTGCTGCCCTCTGGTTTTTATGTGTGTTTGACAGATGTTTTTATCACAGACAGAAATATAATAATTGCAAACATATGAGTAACAAAAGCTTATATTGACAGTTAGAATGAGTTAATGCAGCAAGTCAATATTTGCAGTGTTGACCCTTCTTCTTCAGGACCTCTGAAATTCTCCCTGGCATGCTCTCAATCAACTTCTGGACCAAATCCTGACTGATAGCAGTCCATTCTTGCACAATCAATGCTTTCATTTTGTCAGAATTTTTAGGTTTTTGTTTGTCCACCCGTCTCTTGATGATTGACCACAAGTTCTCAATGGGATTAAGATCTGGGGAGTTTCCAGGCCATGGACCCAAAATCTCTATGTTTTGTTCCCTGAGCCATTTAGTTATCACCTTTGCTTTATGGCAAGGTGCTCCATCATGCTGGAAAAGGCATTGTTGATCGCCAAACTGCTCTTGGAGGGTTGGAAGAAGTTGCTCTTGGAGGACATTCTGGTACCATTCTTTATTCATGGCTGTGTTTTTAGGCAAGACTGTGAGAGAGCCGATTCCCTTGGCTGAGAAGCAACCCCACACATGAATGGTTTCAGGATGCTTAACAGTTCGCATGAGACAAAACTGGTGGTAGCGCTCACCTTGTCTTCTCCGAATGAGGCGTTTTTCTGATGTCCCAAACAATCAAAAAGGGGACTCATCAGAGAAAATAACTTTACCCCAGTCCTCAGCAGTCCACTGCCTGTACCTTTTGCAGAATATCAGTCTGTCCATGATGTTTTTTCTGGAGAGAAGTGGCTTCTTTGCTGCCCTTCTTGAGACCAGGCCTTGCTCCAAGAGTCTCCGCCTCACAGTGCGTGCAGATGCACTCACACCTGCCTGCTGCCATTCCTGAGCAAGCTCTGCACTGCTGGTAGCCCGATCCCGCAGCTGAAACACTTTTAAGAGACGGTCCTGGCGCTTGCTGGTCTTTCTTGGGCGCCCTGAAGCCTTTTTGGCAACAATGGAACCTCTCTCCTTGAAGTTCTTGATGATGCGATAGATTGTTGACTGAGGTGCAATCTTTCTAGCTGCGATACTCTTCCCTGTTAGGCCATTTTTGTGCATTGCAATGATGACTGCACGTGTTTCTTTAGAGACAACCATGGTTAACAGAAGAGAAACAATGATGCCAAGCACCAGCCTCCTTTTAAAGTGTCCAGTGGTCTCATTCTTACTTAATCATGACAGATTGATCTCCAGCCATGTCCTCATCAACACCCACACCTGTGTTAATGGAGCAATCACTGAAAAGAGGTTAGCTGGTCCTTTTAAGGCAGGGCTGCAATGATGTTGAAATGTGTTTTGGGGGATAAAGTTCATTTTCTAGCCAAATATTGACTTTGCAAGTAATTGCTGTTAAGCTGATCACTCTTTATAACATTCTGGAGTATATGCAAATTGCCATTAGAAAAAGTGAAGCAGTAGACTTTGTAAAAATTAATATTTGTGTCATTCTCAAAACTTTTGGCCATGACTGTATATCTGACTGGATTCTCCACTGATCTGATATTGATAAAGATAGGGCATCAATATCATTTGATCAGAGAATCCCTTTACATTGAAATTACTGGCCTGCCATGATGAATCTGGAAAGGAAACACTAATTTAACATACAATTCATAATTGTAGCAGGTTGTTGTGCAAGATTGCCAGCCAGAAAGACTGGCAGGCAAAGGGTAGTCAGGAAGCCATGTCAAAATCAGAAAGTCCAAATCCAAGGCAGAATCGTAAGGCAGGTGGGTGATCAGAAAAACAGGCCAAGGTCAGAAGCACTGGTAAACACTAGAAATTATAGCGGGAGCCACAAATAACCAGCAGAGCAGTTGCTATAAGTGAAGCCAAGGTGCGAGTGCAGCGCTGCTTAGCGCCAAATGAAGGGATAGCGGGAGAAAGTTCTGCCACAGGCGTTAAAGAGTGTTCAAGTGGGGCCTCTGTATCCTCAAACCTAGGATTTTCTGGAAATTACTTGTGGAATGTGCAAGGACTTTTGAAATATGTTAGGTGCTCATTAGTTAAACGGTTGATTGTGACTTGTAGGATCGCTACTTCCAATAGGTGGCGCTATAGAGTACAAGTCCTCTTTGTTTGAAGAGGCAATTTGTATAGAATAAGATGTTAACTTACAGGATCTTACAGGTCTGGAAATTCTCCCTGGGAAAAAAGTTTTGAAAATTAGCTCACTTACAGAAGATAAAAAAATTGATAGATATTGGAGGTAGCCACAATAAAGGTACTGCCACACTACACAATCCCGCTAGCGATCTCGTTAGCGTCGCATACTAATGAGATCGCTAGCGGGATTGTTTCTATATCGCTGAGTGCGGCTATACTTAGCGATATAGTTAACGACGCTATCGCCGTTAGCGATCTTCTTAGCGATTTAGCGATACAAAAGTACCGCTAAATCGCTAAGAAAAGGTGCCACACTCAGCGATATATACTTACCCAGCGGGGCGCCAGCGACGAAAATAGGGTCCGGAACGATCGCTGTGATGAACGACATCACAGCAGGGGCCTCGTCGCTGGTAGCTGCCGCACACAACAACATCGCTAACGGGATCGCTAAATAGTGACGTTTTTTAGCGATCCCGTTAGCGATGTTGTTTAGTGTGGCATACCCTTTACACTCAGTGTCCAACCCTTTAACAAGCCTTATAACATGACTAAGGATATAAAACAAACTAGTCTCTTCCAAGAGATAAAGTCACACTTTTGCTAGAAGACTAATTTGCATTTGAGTAAATGGGTCATTGTCTGTAGACAGTCATTTAGTAGGACCGATCATGGGCCAATAGGATTTTTAAATTAACCTAGAAAATGCCTTCATCTGACATATAGCATGCTTGTTATGTCCTCCATTAGCCAATCACTAGGCCAACTTCTCTGTAGAGTAAAATGTAGAGTATATAGATACACAAAGCATCTTTAGTCCAGAATGAAAAAAAAACCCTAAAAACAGAAAGGAAGTGTAGAATCATAGAATCATAGAATAGTAGAATTGGAAGGGACCTCCTGGGCCATCTGGTCCAACCCCCTGCTCAAAGCAGGATTCTCTAAATCATCCCAGACAGATGTCTGTCCAGACTCTGTTTGAAGACTTCCATTGAAGGAGAACTCACCACCTCTCGTGGCAGCCTGTTCCACTCATTGATCACCCTAACTGTCAAAAAGTTTTTTCTGTAATGTGGGGTGATGGTGAAATGACCTACTGCTAGCCAGCAAGAACAGTGTGTATCATCATAGGAGGGATGAGAAGACTGGAGGGGACCTCCTTCCATCTGACTGCCTCTACAAGGTAGCGATGCTAGGAGTGCATCTCCTAGAATGTGATATCCGGACTTAGCAAGCACCCCCACAAACTCATCCCTCCAGAGGCGACACCCTGCCCCTCATAATCAGTGAAGGGTGACATGCTAGAGTCTGCCCAGGAGCGCGAGGGGCCTGCTCAGGCACGGAGTTATCATTCCTGATAGGAAGCAATGAAAACCCAATTGATATAATATGACAATCTTTATTTGAAAATATATAAAAAATAATAAGAAGTAGTACTTTTTTATTGTTTTTAATATATTTTCTAATAAAGATTATCATATTTTACCAATTGGGTTTTTATCGCTTCCCTTCTTTTGGGTATTTATGTTCATTTAAAAGTGTTCCTTCACATAGATCCTTGTCCAGACTGGTAAAAGCCCTACTCTGATCCTGGTCTGTCGCTCCCTGACCGCAGAGGTTGGTACCCTAAGATAATACAATGGCGCCCCCACTCAACGGCGGCTCACCCTGAATGCTCTTAACAGCTGCTAGTATAGCTATGCCTGTGTAACAACTCACTCGGGAAAATAGGTTATATACTAAAATCTGCAACTGATTTTGCCGGTTCCTATACAGACTAGATATTTTGACTCCACAGTCCCTGGTGGTACCTGCTGGTGCAGAGATAGGCCTAATCACAGACTAGGAGATGGCAACACAAATGAAAACACCTACCGTATGTTAAGCTAAGCAGACTGCAGCCAGAAAAGTAGAACCCAAACACCCAGAGAAAAGGTGTCTAAGCAGAAAGAGAAACTGACCACAAATCACAAACCCAAGGGATCAAATCCAGGAGCATGACAGTTCCTTGGTTTTCATTATGCTGTTTGATCCCTAGTGTTCTCAAACAGACTTCTGAGACATTCACAGAACATGTGTAGTTATATTAAGACTTAATTTGCTAATTATGTGACTTTTGGAGGCAATTGGTTTCTCAGCATTTTATTTACGGGTATCAGACTACAGGGGGCAGAATACAAATGCACTTCATAATTACTTACATTTTTTAAATAGAAAACAACATTCACAAATACTTGCTACTTTGTGTTGGTATATCCCATAAAATTAAAAAAAAATACACTTAAGTTTGTGGAAAAGTTCATGGGGTTTGAATACTTTTTTAAGGCACTGTATATCAGCTGATAATGTAGCATTGTACTCAAATTTCAAGCAGCTATTATGTGTAAGCATTAAACTGTTTATGTGGACATAATGTTCTTATCGTGAATTTCTACACTGACTACATTAGAGTTTACCTCATAAGTTCGAAGGCAAATTCTGCACTTTTTTCTATTGTTTCTTTGTAAATACTCAGCGTCTGAGAGCCATGACCGAGTCCACATCTGCAAGTGGTTAAGGGAGGATTCTTGTGTACTCCAAATGATATTTCGCAACTCATCAACACTATAAAAAAGTTCTAGTACACAAAATTCATGTATCGGTTTTCAGTGAAACTCAAACATCTCTACACTAATGTGTCTCCAGCTGCTTCAGGCCCTCGAAAGAGAAAGACCAAGTTACAAATCAAGGCGGATTGCATGCTTCTTAATGATACAACAACCCACGCTGTCACATATTTGCTTCTTCATTATACAAGCCCAGACTTGCAGAAGTGGCCATTTGATAGGGTACTACCAACGTAGTTAATGGCCAGCTAGAAAACGAACACGTATAAAAGAGTCTGTGCTTAAAAGCGTGATAATAGTATATGAAGGCTAATGTAATATATGATTTCAGTCATTAAATATAAAATACAACAGCAATAATTTATACAATATATGATACACACTTGTAATACTAGCCGAAACACTATAAAAAATACTGGTGCAAATTTATCAATAATGTGCAATTCTCAGACAATTTAGACTAGTTAGTCTTAAAATATGCCACAAATATCAAAGTGGCTTATGCCGTTTGATAAATCTGGCACATCTTTAGTCTGTTTAAGTTTATGCCACATATTAGATGGCTTGCATTGTGCTAGGAATTTGCTCCAACATTTTAGTTCATTTTTTGGCTCCAGCATGTTAATTCATGCTTCTTTCCAATAAGTCGCACCCATATCCAGTGAAGTCACCACCCTTTGTTGGCCTAAGCACAAAAACTGTCTAAATTACATAATACACTATGTGCACAATTATTAGGCTAATGAGTATTGAGGGATAGTGTGGCCTTAGGAGACAAAAAACCTTCAAGTTGTGCAGAACTCTTAGGCAAATTGTTCTCCTTGGATAAAATGTCCAAAAAAGAGATTTAACCGACTCTGAAAAGTCAAAAATTGTTACAAGTATTACAAAAGAATGCAGCACCATCAAAAAAGATGTAAATTAACTTCTAAAGATTTGAGAACAGAGATGGTAAAGTTCTGAGTCCGTACCGAACACCTAGTGTTCAGGCACGGACTTCACCAGGAGAAGGGATAATCAAAGTTTGAAAATTGCAAATTTTTTTACATTTCTGTGAAATCTCTGATATTTTTTATAAATAAACATAAAATATATCAACCTAAATTTACCATCATCTTATATTATAATGTTAAAACCAATGGTGTTGTTCAAAAGCACAACTTGTCATGCAAAAAACAAGCCGTCACACGGCCAAATTGATTGAAAAATGAAAAAGTTATGGCTCTGGGAAGAAGGGGAGCAAAAAACGGAAATTCAAAAACTGAAATACCCCTGGTTGTTAAGGGGTTAATGACATTTTGTCCCTTTTTCTTTCATGTAAAAGTTGGGAGTTTTGCTAATGTTGTACAGCCATTGTCACTGCTAATTGGAGTTGTGTCCATGCAATGGACATACAGTTACACAGCAGTAAATAATCTGTACGGTGTTATTATTCCACATCAAGACAATAAAAATGATTGATAATGGCTAGAAAGAGATCTTATTACCATAACACTAATTCATTAGAACTGGTGCAGGCAACGATAATTGGCTCGACATATTAATTTTCAGAGTAAAGCGTATATACAAAGTTGCTGAATAACATAGAAACAGACAGTTATGTGGAATAAACAAATCCTCCGAAAATCTCATTCTACGTCCTAATCAATGTAACATTAAATTCTTCACTTTGATGGAGTATAAATAAGGGACTCTGTGGATTTACCGTGCAGCTGTCCAATTATGGAGACATTTCAACTTCCAAAGCAAAGCCTGCCATGGAAACCGCTGGTTGTCCAGGTCATTAACTGTATAAATGTGTCGGCTATAAACTATTTGAGATTCAGACACTTGAACGTGAGACGCTGCTCCTCATGCAGAAGAACATATTATCACATCGTGGAGCACAGAATACCTCGGATTGATATTTGTACAGATTTCTGATACTTCGTATAAAGCGGACTTTAAATAACATTGTTGCTCAATGAGTACTGAATAATTCAAGACTTTGTGTAATAAGTTCTCTGTACATCTGAAGTAGTGCCCATTGTTGCAGTCACTGGATGCATATTAAGTGCAAATTCGAGGAAATGTTGGTTTTCTCATAACTGTATTGTTCTGTGGCAGAAATAGATATTTCTTGGCATGCCAGATTTCTTGGAATTGAAGTCCATCTTAAGGAGATGAAAATAACAAATGCTGTAAAACTGTTTTTCAACACTATAAGGAGCTGTCCCCTTTATCTTTGTTTTAGCAAACGTGTCTATCCATGATTTTGAAGCACTTACTAGTCTATAAGTATTGTACATACTTCCTCACAGACTACACAGCTCTCCTGCCCATAAAATCATACCTCCCAACTATAGAAGAACAGAAAGAGGGATAAAGTATACTGAAAATGTTGACCACGCCCCTGGTCACACCCATTTACCATTTCTTTTTACCGTGGCAGGAGGTGATGTTGGAGTGGCTGTGGCAGTGAGAGAAATTCGGCGGACACCCAAGACTGCAAGGTGTACGCCCAAATACAGGCCTGTCTCCAGGACTGTTGGAACTAGAGATGAGCAGAACGATTCACAGGACTCTGGTCCAGCGTCTATGTCAGTGGTATCTGGATAGAAGCCCATGAATCTCTTACCTTTCGGCTTCCCTGGCCAGCTTTTGATCACCCAGGGCTGGCACTACGTTATCTGTGCGTCCTGCTCATCTCTAGTTGAGACCTTTATTCTTTGTTCATTCACTGTTGGAGTAGATGGCACTTTCTCATCTTTCTGTATCTTCACATCTGCATTTCTTCCAATTCTTACGGAAGGGAAAACGTGATTTAATTTGCAACGCACAGAGCGTGCCACAGCACTTTTTAGGCCACACCCCTAATAGTTAGCAACTACCTGCCTGTAAATTCTTAGCCCCTTAAGTAAAAAAAAACAAATGTCCCGGAAAATCACTTTAATTGCCCCAATTAACCAACAGCACATTATTATTATTTGTGTAATTTTGGTCTTACAAGAGAGTGGAACTGTCAAAGTTACGGCTATGTTCATATTGTGTTTTTGCCACACGTCAGGGCTTCTGTCTAAAGACCTGAAAAATAGGATAATAGCACAATCCGTGATGGGGTTGTTGACTTTAACGAGGCAGATGGAGTCACTTTGTGTTTTGTCTGACCTCACTTTCAGGGGGTGGACAGACGGCCTTCTCGTTTGAGGATCGCATTGCAATCCTCGGACTGACCATTGGCTCTCCTGACCTGACTGCTCCATAGAAATACATCATGCTGTCATGCTCAGGTCAGGATAGGTGTTTGGCCAGTCCATGCATTGCGATGTGGCCCTCGCACAGGAAATACGGCCGTCTGTCTGTCCACCTTTCTGAGGCATGCGCAGTAGCATGGTCGATTGCACTTTTATGCCCACCTCACAAAGGTGGACATTGATGAAGCTGAGGCCAGAGAGCACAAAGTGTCTAAGCCCGCAAAAAAAACGCAAGCGTTTTTATAATTCTAATGTTGAGGTGCACTCTACCATCTGATAGGACATTGTGTGTGAAAAGACACAACTGAATACTAGGCATTAGAGAGAAATTGTCCACTACTCAGACATAGTTTATATTCACCTCTGGTGCTGGCATTGTTCCAGCATTGTTGGCGCCATGTCTCAGGTGACATTATGCCAGTTGAGCAGCTATTAGACCGCAGAACTCTCACTTCCTTTGTCCGAACCTCGAACAAACAAAGTATTGAGTGCAGCAGAGTAACAGCAGCTGTTGATTGGCTGCAGGGCTCACGTGGTTTAACGTCACATGAGCCTCAGGAGACCCGTCACTGACATCCTGAAACAGCACCAGTAAGAGATTTAGTTTCTGTTGACTAGCTGCATGATTTATGACTGCTGGACAAGCCTGAATATATGTGTGGAATGAATGCCTTTTTGTTTGGGAATCCTCACATGTATTCAGGCTGTCCAGCAGCCATAAATCATGCAGATGCCTCGACAGAAACTAAATCTCCGAGCATGCCAAAATACTCGATCACCCGAGTGTGCTCGTGAAAACCAGAGCAACGAGTATACTTGCTCATTACTAGTAAGTGTGATAATTCCCTTTCCGTCTCCTACTTTGGTTTTTCCCCTTCCTCCACTCCCCGATGCATTCCTCTGTTATATGTGAGTGAAAATTTGTATGCCTGTGGGAAGAGCGGAGGCTAAGCACTAGAATTGGCGCTTTTAATGGATGCGTCTTTTTCTGGGGCGGTTGAGGGCTGATGTTCTTAATTAGTAACCTGTAAAGGCAAAGTAGACAGCTGTGAACTGATATTAATAGCCTGGGTGTCACGGGGTTACTGCGACAGAGAGGAGCCAGAAGGCCACAGCATCTGACTGCTTCTACTCCTGCACTGAAAATAAGCACTTCACCTTCTTTTGAAACTGTGTAAATTTATTTTAGCAGTACAGGGGCTAGTCGGCCATGATGGGAGCTCTGGGAGTCTGGGCTCTCAGCTGAGCATGGTCAGTCACTCCTATCCCCTATATAATCTGAGTCCTGACTGACACACATAGTCAAACTTAGCTTATGCTGCATGGCTGGGAGGATAGGAGTTGGTGGTTATATGAGAAGGTGTTTGGTGGGTTTAGTAAGTGTGATAATTTCCTTTCCTTCTACTAGTTTGGTTTTTCCACATCCTCCACTCCCTGGTGCATTCCTCTGTGAGTGAATATTTTGGTATTTTCAGTTGCCCCTGTTCGTGTTTGCCCTGTTCGTCTGGTTGGTGTACTGCGGTGCACGGCTGCTTCCCTTCTTCCCTGGGTGGGTAAGGGTACAGACAAATGGCGGATACAGGAGATAAGGCAAGCTATGTGGCCCTGGCATCTTCACATTCGGAAGTAACCTGGGGAATAGGGCGAGCTTAGGGACAGTGAAGGAGCTCCTGGTCCCAGGTCGCTGAACAACTGGGAAGCTCCATGTTTATTGCCGTCTTCCCAGGCTATAAACATCAGCCCCCCGCTGTCTGTTTTACCTCAGCTGGTTAAGAATAATGTGAGGGACCCACACCATTTTGTTCTTTTATTGTATC
>VIAB01000094.1:138504-149452 GCA_009801035.1 Oophaga pumilio
TCTGTTCCACGCCGTAATCCATATCGGGGGGATATACAGTTTACAACCAGAACAGTGCTAAGATGCGACCGCCTCGGCTGTAAACTACCGGTGAATGAATGAGATGCTGCGGGCGCATCATCAGTGACTAGCGGTGACATCACTGATGCTGCGCTGCCTCACAGCCTGACCCGCACTGAACTCTGGAGCGTGGGAAAATGAACTGGCAAAAAAATCAGTGATGGGAGCTGCCCCATAGATTAACAGCGGTCCGAGTGCAATGCAATGTTTTATCGCATAGCACTCGTCCGTATTTCTCTAGTGTGACTCCGGCCTAAGGGTTAGTGTTCTGTTCAGAGAAATCCATTAACATTTACACATTGCTAGTACTGATATAGTTACTCAGACTTATGCACATTTACATTCATTAATTTATCCAATGACTTGAGGTGCCTTCACACTGAGACTGAAATGTTTCCGTCCTCACATACACAAGTTTATTGATTAACTCAATCAATCCAAGGCAGTTTTGCACTTACTCTGAGTTCTCCCTTACCAAATGACTCCACTATTCAGATGGATTTTACTTGACCTACATATATTCCCAAGGATAGATTATACATTGTTTATTTGGTTACTGCACACCTTATGGATGGTCATACTTGGCTGTAAATTAAGGGGTACAGATGTAAAGTAGCCATGAAAAGATGAACAACAGATATCTGTGCTAATTTATACTGCTTCATATTTCCTAATGTTGTCCATACATATATCATTGGGAACGGCCAATAATCTAATATGTATGTCGGCCTCCTACAGCCTACTGTTGACCAACCATTTCAGTTTTTGTCAGCTGATCTAGGCTGGACTGGTTGACAACTAATGTCCCAAGAAAGAAGGACCAGATATTTGGAATTTTAGCACCCAATCCTTTTGTTCTCAGGTGTGGTGAGCAGAATTGGAGGTGTCTCGTTTGGCGTTATTCCCCCTTCCCTTTTGTAAGCACATGCCTACTCAGCCGAGCTGAACATCCATGTGTAAGGAGTGGTCAGGAGGAATTATAGCTGTTGAATGTGTATAAGAACATTTAGTTGCTATAGAGTTCAAGTCCTCTTTCTCTCTGTAGAGGCAATTTGCATATTAAATTTCCCAGAGGAGCAATTCATGGCGAATAAGCCTCCTTACCTTGACAAGACAGAGCTGGTATGTCAACCTCCTCAAGGAGAAACCTTACCCCTAAGACCCTAGGAACATTTAGTAACTGGAAGGGAATGTTAATGAGGACTTGTCACAGCTTCAAAAGTGGCCAATTTTTGCTCTTACTTCATTCTAATAGCTCCCTTGAATATCCTTTTTTTTTTTTTTTTTTAATAAATCCTCAATATGGATCACAGATGTGGACCTTTTCAATAAGTGCAAATTTTTATGATCTCTACCAAGGAGGGAGACTCAGGATTCTCTTGGGGTATGTCTTTAGGCTTCTCTGCATTATTACCCTGTGAGCTGTACCCCCTTAGTAAAGATCATAAGAATTAGAACTAAATAAAAAGACCCGTATCCCTATACAGAAACCAATACTCATGAAAGCAACGGGAACAAGCTAGGGGCAAAAATTGGCCATTTTTTGACTTGATGACAAGACCTCTTTAAAGTCCTAAGTAAGGGCGTGACTACAGTAGGTGCAGGGATTGCAGTCTCCCCTGGGCTCTGGAGTCTAGGGGGGGGCAAAAGTCCATTTTGCCTGTATCAAAAGACCCATATTATTAAAGGCTTGCAATAATTGTGGGTTCCTTTGGATCTATTGCATTGGGGGCCATGAGCTTGAAGTTACGCTACTGGTCCTGAGATCTGTTAACACGTTGAGCCATCACTATGTGGTGGCTAGACTATGGAGTCATTTTATTAAATACAGAGGTTACAGTGCCAAAACAATTATTATTACACTAAATGCTTAAGTCGCTATTGAGTTCCACAATTCGTTTAACACATGAATGAACACAAGCCATGTCGTTCTTATATTCGCTATTTCGTTTTGTGTTAATTATAGTACAGTGTGACAGCATAAAAATGTGCTTTCATTGCCTGTGTAACTCCATGCGGTCGCCTTAAAAGCATAATGTCTCGCCTTTATAAATACTCCTCTAAATGAAAGAATTAGAGAAGTGGTGTAAATTGCCATGCATTGTGACTATAACATGGGGGTTGTTGTTCCCTGCGTAGATTCCGGCATAATTGCGTATCTCACAATCGGCATCAGTCCTGAATTGGTGTTTGCTATAATTCTACTCCTAAATTCACATTGTAAGGCAGCAAAGGCTGAGGACTGCATATGAGACAGGAGGTCATTTACAGGGTAGCGACAGCTTGAAAGTCTGCCAGTAAGCCTTGGAAAGGGAGCTCTCTCTACTTAATGCAGCTTCAAAGCTCTTCTGTTGAGAACTGAAAAAAGGTTAAATGGGGTCCCTGGTGAGACAGCAGGTGTAAATTGGATGGAGCAAAGTATTGATAAAGAACATTGGCATAATGAGGTCTGACATGAACAAATGTTGGTAGCACTTACAATGTAGGACTGACTATCATGTTCAGTAATGGAGACCGAGGAATACATGTAATTCCCTTTAATCAATGCATTGTGGTCAGGCTTCCCTTTTCCAGTTCTTAAGTAATTTGACAAAGTATATCCTATGTTCACGTAAAAATAAAGTTTTAACGACTTGTTACAAAATCCTTCATTTGTCATTGTGAGCATCAATGCTGAAGATTTCAGTAGAAGACAATCCGATCTGCAGTGTTCTCTGTGAATTCTCCAGTGTATTCATTTATTGTCTGTCGTAATTGGCCTGTCCTACTGGGATAGGTAGGAGAACTGTGGGCGATCCTTCACACAGAAGAAGTGTTGGCTGATCATACTCATACAGGGTTCTCTCTGAGCTTGCCCAGGTATGGCTGGTATGGATGCTATCTATAATTGGTCTGTTATAATTGGCCTGTCCTCCTGGGATGGATAGGAGAACTGTGGCTGATCCGTCACACAGAAGAAGTGTTGGCTGATCATACTCCTATAGGGTTCTCGCTGCGCTTGCTCTGGTATGGCTGGTATGGATGCTATCTATAATGGGTCTGTTGTAATTGGCCTGTCCTACTGGGATATGTAGGAGAACTGTGGCTGATCCGTCACACAGAAGAAGTGTTGGCTGATCATACTCCTATAGGGTTCTCTCTGCGCTTGCTCAGGTATGGCTGGTATGGATGCTATCTATAATTGGTCTATTGTAATTGGCCTGTCCTCCTGGGATATGTAGGAGAACTGTGGCCGATCCTTCACACAGAAGTGTTGGCTGATCATACTTCTATAGGGTTCGCTCTGAGCTTGCTCAGGTATGGCTGGTATGGATGCTATCTATAATTGGTCTGTTGTAATTGGCCTGTCCTCCTGGGATGGGTAGGAGAACTGTGGCTGATCCGTCACACAGAAGAAGTGTTGGCTGATCATACTCCTATAGGGTTCTCTCTGAGCTTGCTCAGGTATGGCTGGTATGGATGCTATCTATAATTGGTCTATTGTAATTGGCCTGTCCTCCTGGGATATGTAGAAGAACTGTGGCCGATCCGTCACACAGAAGTGTTGGCTGATCATGCTCCTATAGGGTTCTCTCTGAGTTTGCTCAGGTATGGATGCAATCTATAAACGCTGATAGCAGACAAGTGTATATATCTCTGCAATGTCTTCTGCTCTTAGACCAAACATCCAATTATAGGCACTTGTTTGGAAGAGTAAGACACCTTCTGACCTGAGTAAATACCGTAAGTCAATACTACCGTACTTACACACTGCATGTAGAGCCTAATGTAGAGCATGACTGACATGTTACCTACAAGATTGCAGGTCAGATTTCATTATACCATACCAATGATCATGTATATTACAGGACATTTCAAGCTTTCATTTTGGAAATAAGGACTAAAGTAAAAAATATGAACAGCCCAGCCGCATTCATTTTGCAGATGGGACCATGAAAACCATTACTGATCACCAAATATCTCCTAGCATAGAGACGACTGGAAATGGTTAATTTTTGTATTTCAGTGGTATTATGTCAGGAATTGAATATCTTATCCTCTATGATTAGTGACTATTGAAGTTGATTGTGGCAAGTTTTCAGCTCGCAGTTAGTAGCATATGGCATCCAGACCATAGACAGTGACTTGGATTTCATAGCACGCTCATAGTGGATGAGCCAAGCAGTTTGTTAGATGGAGTGAATACATTTGTGTGCCAAGCATGAATAACCTTTCAGTTTTTCTTCTGAACTGAAATGTGGAATTATCTGAGAAAAAAGGCTTTTTACTGTTAAGGAGCATTTTACATTAATTAAAGGGAACCTGTCGTCAGGATTTAGAAGGTACTAGGACGGCTATATCAGCCTACTCTTACCCTCTCTAATGATGCTTGTACTAATCCTATATGTGACTAAAAACTTAAAGGGGGTTTTCACAGGAGCAAAGTACATTTTAACTAATAGATTTTGGAATAAATAAATTAGTAGTTGCACAATTGGATGTGTGTAAATAATATATTCCTGTGCTGAGATAATCTTATAAATGAGCCCCTGCTATGTGCTGTGTAATGGCTGTGTCTGACCGTACAGGAACATGGTCTGATCATACCACAGCTCCTGGGTAGGGGAGGAAGCAAAAGAGTATACAGACAGGACAGCACGGGATTTTCTTTCTTTCACGTAAAACATTGTTTAAAAGAAAGCAGTGAAATGTTTTGTCTCGCAAAATGAATCCGCTGAGATTCCCCTGCTGTTCTGTCTGTGTATTCTCTTTTGCTTCCTCCCCTGTCCAGGAGCTGTGGTAGAATCAGACCATGTCCCTGTACGGTCAGACACAGACATTACACAGTACACAGCAGAGGCACATTTATAAGATTATCTCAGCACAGGAATATTTTATTTATAAACACATCCAATTGTGGAACTTATTATTGTATCAAGATCTATGGGTTCAAATTAACTTTGTTTGTGGGACAACACCTATGAGGTTAAAGGGGTTGTGTGGCCTTAGGCTACAAGTGTGCATTCACTCTCTATGACTGCAGATTTCCTTACTGTGACATTGCTGCCATGGGTGATTTGTTCCTGCCCAATTGAGTTAAAGAACATTAGTAAAGGTGAATAGCCCTTAACAAAGAAAACACATTATAAGTGAGCAGTGTGATGAATGAATAACCTATAGTCACATACATCACCGGTGTAATCACGGTCTCTCCGAGCTGCAATCTGACATTGTGATTTCTCACGTTATGGAGAGACTATTCCACCTAAAAAGCTGCTTATTGGGTTTTACAGGGAAACATAAATATGAAAACAAGCATTTTCATTCATGATTTGTGGGATTTCATTTGAGTAGGTAGATATAAAGAAGAGCTAATTATTGCATATTGCACATGTTGGTGAAGCTAGAGCGGTGGCGTTGCAGCGGAGCTCCCCTAGAAGACGTGTCCGCTGCCTTACCCTAGCTCTGCTGTGTATCGGTGCTCCTGGATGATAACCTTCACCTATAGTGTTATCACCTACAGTATAGAAAATGAGACGTAAATAGTAAGCCATAGGAGGCCATGTTTAGCATAGGAAGTTGCATAGCAACTTGATGTGAAGTGATATAGTGCAGTGCATTGCTGGAGAAATACCTCCATATCATAGTATTGGGTGATGGATCACACATTATTTTCTGTATGCATCTACATAACTTGGAGGCATAACAGAGAAACAGAATGGCCCTGATGAATTCAATCTTTGCTTTATCTGGCTGTACGTATTCACCCAACTGAACGCCATACTCATAAGAGCTTTTTAATATGTATATTTCTTCTGCTATTTTGTGGATTTGAGCAATAGAATGCAAGCAGACGTGGAGTAAACCTGTGGAAAGACTTTGGCCACTATGCAAGGACATTGGAAGAAAACTTCCAGTTTTTCTTGGCTGTGGAAGACCCCAGATGCCTCATTTGCACCTGACTCCACACACCAGGATTACATGGAGACATCAAAGACATTTATCAGAAAACAGATTATATCAAATCTTTTTACCCAGTTATCTTTGAAGTTCGTTAATGCCACTAATTAGAAAGGATAAAGATATTAACAGTCATTTGGAGATACTTTTGGTAGAATTACTCATGAAATAGTAATCTTAGTATTTTGACTGTTTTACTGTGTATATTTGAAGACATTATTTATTCCTCCCTTTATTAGTCAAAGCAATATCTTTATGACATCTACCTATCTATCTATCATCTATTCTGTCTATCAATTTCTCTGTTTATCTTACTCGTATCTATCTATTACCTATCTATCTGTTTATCCCATATCTATTTATCTGTCCATCTGTCTATCTTACTCGTATCTATCTATTATCTATTTAGTATCTATCTATTACCTATCTGTCTATTTATCCCATATCTATTTATCTGTCTGTCTATCTTACTTGTATCTATCTATCTATCTATCTATCTATCTATCTATCTTCTATCTATCTATCTATCATATATCTATCTATCTATCTATCTATCTATCTATCTATCCCATATCTATCATTCTATCTATCTGTCTATCTATCTATCTACTGTGATTTTTTTTACCATTAATTGACCAGAAATAAGAAGTATATAGCTTGCCGGCCATGCCATAAAGACTGTCATTGTGGCTGTGTAGTATGAAGAACTTCACCTCTTGTTGGGTGAAGGTGCTGGTGGTGCGCTAAGTAATAATTACCGTGGGAATCATCATGAAACACTCGTCTACATTTATTCTCTGCGTTTCCCGTATAAGAACCTTTGTGTTTAGGTAGAGAACAGAAGACGGGGCTTCGGACGCCGAGTGGTGTGAACATGTAGTTAGTTACACCTCATGCAACAATTTCCAGGAGCCACTAATGACCTACTACTTGTAACCTTTACGAATCACTATTATTAGTCCAATTTGTCCTTACACAAGGCGGCGGCAGCAATATATCCGCCAGCAATTCCTGCCAGTGTCACAATGTGTTGACTTTGTTATATATTATTAAAATAAAGCACATGAGTAGAAAGAAAAAAGTTAAAATGTCAACCTGCCAAAAAAGTTGCCTTTCAACATTTCCATTTATTTGGAGGAATGAATATGTTGGTGCTATAAGAAAGAAAATTGTGAGATAAATATTTGAAGCCATAATAGTTTTTTTATGACTACTGTTGGTCTGGAAGACAAGTGCCATTTTTCACTAGAAGCTGGCGCCTTCAGTTCTTACAGCCCTTTGTTCTGCAGGAGGACATAAATGATGGTAGCGTATATCTCGTCTCTTAAGTACGGCTTCCAAGCAATCACTAAGAGGCAATATCTATTTTGTTTCATTATTGTTGTAAAACAGTTGTTTTATTTGTGTGCTTCCTTCAACCTTGAGCTCCTGGGATTAGTTAAGTAAGACATTGAGGACCGCAGACGCATCAAGCATTTAGCAAGAGCCGGCATATGAATAGCCTGGATGTGCTGCTGGTCATTTATTACAGTACACAGCCGCATGTCAAATGTATAAAGGAGAAAATATGAATTTCAGCACTTTCCTTTACTCTTATAGGAGCATTAATGCTGAAAAAGAAATGATTAAGAAGCATCACTGCTGCAGGATAGCGCCACTCCATGTGTAATGTGTCCGGGGATTAGTTCAGAGTCTCTGATTATAATACCGCAATCCTGTGGCTGTTAGCCATCGCTTTCCAATTTCAGACTTTTAAAATGTAGAGCGGTCCTAATTTTTAATAATCCTGGGTATTCTATAAACCTCGACTACGACTTATGCGTGCGACCATACTAAGAGTCCTATAGTCTCCTGTGACCTTACACTGCTGCTTCCATTTTTCTCCGACTTTAAACTGAGACATGGGGAAGTTTTTGATTCTGTGTTAGAAAAAAAAATTGTGGCATGTTCCAATGGATATATAAGAATATAAGAAAATAGGGTCACACTATTCAATATGACAAGATATATCATTTTTGTTAGATCATTTTTAAACAGATAAATATAACAAAACCAGAGAAATACATCAAAATTAGACATCCATGGGTTGGAGTAAATACATATAAAAGAGTCGGATCAAATATCAATATTACAAATAATGGGTATAAAAAGCAGCATATAAATATATAAGTGCGTTCCCATCTATAAACTCACAAATAATTATCTAAAGCACAAGTGTGCAATTTATAACCCAACTGGATATAAAGCCATCCAAATATTAATCAAAAATAATCCAAAGCTCTTGAACACAATCTAAATAATAATCATAATAGGAGGATATCCTTACCCACAGAACCACATGGAGGCACGTAAGGATATCCTCCTACTATTTTTATTATTTAGATTAGGTTGTGTTTAACGTTTTTGGACATACCGTACTGATAGGGAATTTAAATTGTGAGCCCTATTGGGGACAGCGATGACAATGTATGTAAAGCGCTGCGCAATATGATAGCGCTATATAAGAAAAGCATAATAATCTGAGATTATCTTCTGGTCTCTATTTAAAATGATTATCCACTTCAAGGACAAACTCTTTTCTATCCTATTATTTCACCCATGGAAAATATTAACACTTGTACTCAGCTTGTGTGCAGATGCCGATCCAGCGATGTCGACTAATTCTCTCCCGGAGCTCGCATGACATAGTTATGCCCTGCAGCTAATCAGCGACTTCTTGACTTTCACTTCTTTGGCTGAAATTGGAGCCTGGAAGAAACGAGAGCTGCTGCTGATCTCTGACTTCCTCCAGGTGTCATTTATGTCTGAAGAAGGGGAGAGTGAAATGGCCGCTGATTGGCTGCAGGACTCGTTTGACATAATAATGTCACGCAAGCCCTGAGAGTCGCCAACAGCTCCCGCACTGGAGGTGAGTATAGGCCATTCTTATTTTACCATGGCTGTAATATGGTGATTGAGAAGGGAAAGTCCGAGTAGTAGACAACTGCTTTATTGCATAGCTAAGACACAACACCAAAAAAAAAAAATAAGCATTCATGGCTAGAATGTTTTCAAAAATTAAAATGCCTAATTTTATTATTGATGATTTTTCCCCTACCATGAGTATAAGCCGCAGAAATCCTATGTACCTTGTTCACTGTTACTTATTATGTGATCCACCACAATTAGTATTGGAAGGTATTCAGTGGTTGTGAACACATTTCTGGCTTTAAACATTTTCTGCTGCGATTAAAGCCCAAGATAAATATCTTCACTATACTATCACTTAATCTTATCAATTCAGTTCTCCATCATCTCCTCACCTGTGATACAATTTTCTCATGTTAGAGAATCGGATCAAACTAAGATGACACTTGGATCAAAGTCTGACAGAGTTTGATGTGAGGGACATTAGCAGAATCGTCTCATTTCTCTCACATGAGAGAATCGACGGCCGTGTGAACAAGCCTTTATACACCCTGTCACCTCTGGCACTGCATTATTATGCATACGCAGCGACCGAGAGCACAATGATCAGGGATGAGCGCTCTGCTCGTCAGGACCGTGCTGGGTCCTATCCATCTTCTATGTGCAGTGGAGCCCCCTCCTCAGTGTCACCTTAGGGCAGCCTTATTGCTGCCTTACACTACATAAGCACTTTAGACATAGCAGCCACCACCAATTGCTCTATCTGCAAAAGGGACCTGATGAACTACATAATGTGTGCCCTTGACAAAAAATTTATTGGGGTCGCCCACCGTTTTTTTTTTTCTTACAAACTCTGAAAATCTGATAAACCCACTCTGAAAAATAAAAAATTGACTTACCTACTAATCTTGTAGATGACTTTGCACTGCTGCCCAGATCCTCACCAGTCTACTTGCTTACTCTTTTGTCGTGAATAGTGCATGACTGCTGAAACCAAACAGTGGCCACAGTTGTGATCGATCAAAATGTTAGTGTTCACGGCAGTGTTTAAGGAGATTGGTTAGAGGACCAGGTAGCAATGTAGAAGAGTAACAGGAGATTGACAGATGACTCTTTTTTAACATTCTGGACTCTTTTTTATAAAAAAAAAGGCAAATAACCCCCTTCAGGCTGGGCTTGCACAACAACTTTAACCATGAAACCATTGTTGCCTTGCCAAATATTTCATTATAGAGATGCTCCATCATAACATAATGAACTTGAATGTGGCCACACAATGGCCCTCATGATAACATCGTGATACATAGCAGGTTTGGATTTCTTGCACCTTAAAGGGGTATTCCAAGATCCTATCCCAATATGTAGCAGGTATAATATTAATAATATTTGCAAATACCGCCAATTAAAAATATAGTATAGTTCTTCAGATTTGCTATGTCGCTTACCCCATGTGCAGGGCATTGCACTAGCTTAGGTATCATAGAATCATGAAATGGTAGAGTTGGAAGGGACCTCCAGGGTCATCGTGTCCAACCCCCTGCTCAAAGCAGGATTCACTAAATCACCCCAGACTGATGTCTGTCCAGCGTCTGTTTGAAGACTTCCATTGATGGAGAACTCACCACCTCTTGTGGCAGCCTGTTCCACTCATTGATCATCCTCACTGTCAAAAAGTTTTTTCTAATATGTAATCTGTATCTTCTCCCTTTCAGTTTCATTCTATTGCTTCTCGTGTTTCCATGTGCTAGTTAGAATAATGATGATCCTTCTACACTGTGACATCCCTTCAGACATGTGTAGACCGCTATTAAGTCTCCTCTTAGACTACTTTCACACATAAGTTTTTTGCCATCAGTCACAATCCATAGTTTTTTGAAAAAAAGGGATCCGGCGATTGATACCGCAGGATCCGTTTTTTTCTCAGACTTGTATTAGTGACGGATGGCCGTCGGAAATGTTGTGGCCAGCGGCCGGAGACGACGTACAAAGCAACGTTTTTTGTCTCTGTCAGAAAGTCGGACAGCGACAGATCCGTCGCTGT
>VIAB01000094.1:172318-182576 GCA_009801035.1 Oophaga pumilio
TCTGTGCTGCACTTTATGCACATGCTCAATAGTGACCAGTGTTGGAGAGTCGGAGTCAGGGAAATTGTGGCGTAGGAGTCGATGGTTTGGCTTTGTGACTCCACAGCCCTGATGGGAACATTATTAACCAGCATATATACAATAGCTGTATCTTAGAAAACACTTTTATAATTAAGAATTGGTGGCAAAACTTGTAAAATATCATATAGAGTTGTGTACTTGCCATTTTTTTTTAGATATTACAGGTGAAATCTCAGTGAAGTTTGAGTTATACAAATAACAGATACAATTGATAAGATTAAACTAACATGTTGCTACATGCCACACTAAACAGCGTCGCTAACGAGATCGCTAAAATACGTCACTATTTAGCGATCTCGTTAGTGACGCTAACATGTGTGGCATGTAGCAACGACGTGGCCCCTGCTGTGATCTCGCTGATCGTTCACTAGAGTTCTGGACCGTATTTAGATCGTTGGCGTCCCGCTGGTGACGCTATATCGCTGTGTCTGGCACCTTTTGTGAGCGATGTGCGCTGTTTTTTACATCACAATGACCGTTAAAGTCGTTAATGAGATCGCTAACCGCTTATGAGTCGTTAACGAGATCGCTAAGTGTGGCAGCTACTAGCGACATTAAAACGATCACAAAAACGATCGCATTAGTATGCGTCGTTATTGTGATCGTTAGCGGGAGCGTTTAGTGTGGCAGTACCTTAAGACTTTCTAGCCTTTGTGTCGAAGGGGGAGGAACAGATGGATTCACTTAACATTTGAAATGCAGCGAGACATCAGTGAGAGGGCACAAATCATTAAACTGCTACTCTTTGATTGCAATCCTTTTCATTTTCTCTAACTTGGGAGGATGGGTAGTCTAGGGATGGAAGCATTGTAATGGGGGGTGTTGGAAAACAACTGCCTTTTGTCTGCTTACAGGTTATGGATGTGTGGAAGGCAAAAGCGTGAAGTCAACTCTCCATAGACAGGCCAAAAATGAATATTGCAGTATTTTATTAGGCAAATGCAATGCCTAATCTGCCACCTGTGACGTTTCCCAGTCATTGTAGTCTGGGTTACACTGGCTATTACATGTCTGGTTTACACAACCGCACAATACTGCAATATACTGTACATACTATATACATTTATACCTACTGTGAAAACATAGTTATGGAATTATAGTTCCAAAATACAAAAGGTTCAGTAGTGATTTTTATTACGTCTGAACAGTATTCATGGTTACGTTTTATATTCACATCAATGAGATCTAATGCTAAATGTAATTGTACCAATATTGGAGTGATCATAAAATAACCTCCTCTAGAGACGAGCAAGACTTTTTATCTCTTGCAAGACCTTTCGTTTTATTGCTCATGTGGGAATCTGCAGTCTTTTTTTATGATGTCTCTGGAAAAAAAAGTCTTCTAATTATATTTATCATACAAATCCTAATTAGAGCGGAGACGTAGGATTATTTGTGAAATGTAAAGTGTTTGTCTTGTCCTTAAAGGTATCCGGAGGAATTGAAGCTTCAAATCAGATCAGACAGTTTCCTTTAATACGACTTTCATGATGGCTTCTCCGTAGGTGCTTTGACATTTTACCATAAGTGGCTGAATAAGTAGCGCTATTGAAGCTCTTCAGATGGGAGTCTCTGCTCCGTGGTGGAGGATGATGGGCTGCACTCGGCCATTGTAGATGGAGCATGGCCTCAGCTGACTGACAGCTGGTTTGGGATGCAATGAGGCTTTCAAGCTGTCTCCCATGGGTCCTGCTGACACCTCAGCTAAGGGACTTTTAAAGCAATGAGTTTAGTGTTTGTCAGGGCCATGAATAGATATTAGAACAAGGTGCAGGGAGGATATGTTGTTGCTTTTGAATGGTTAGAATAGGTGGAGGCAGAAGAGAGAACAAAACATATATATGGTATTTGAAAGACACCAGTAAAAGACCAGTTGGAGGGAAATTTACAACTTTCCTGCTAAAGTTTCAATAGGCTTGTGAAATTAAGTGTGAAAAGCCTCAGTGACAGACAGATGGCCACTTGCCGCTGAAGTCCTGTATAAAATGAACATTCTTGGACTGATGAATTGATTATCCTCTTTCAGAGCGAGTGACGGGTTTGGATTTGACATGTGATATCATGGTGGAGGACAAACTCTCCGATTACTGTTTTCTTCCAGGACTGTGTTACCAACAGGTTATTTAGCCACTGAATAGCTTCAAAGTGAATGGATTTATAATGCTGGAAGTTATGCTTTTAATGCAAGATCTTAAGAGTATTGTTATTAGAGATGAACGGCTCGCTTTGTGCAACCTTAGACCGTGGTGTAGGTCAGTGCTCTCTGGCCATGGACAGGAGCTGCTTGAATTTCCTTATCTTCTGAGATCCCAGGCTCGGCTTATGATTAGCCGGGCTGGCAAGACATCACCGGTGTGCCGCACAAATGACGTCACGTCAGACGAATCAAATGCCACGTCAGGGAACCCAGAAGCTGAGGAAATTTGTGTCCACAGCCATAGGGCATTGACGTGGTGTGGGGTTTTGTGGGGCGATTTGCTCATCTCTAATTCCATTATTCTCTTTTATGCATTATTTTATTCACATATAATTGTGAATTGCAATCACCATAATGATGGGTTACCTTGTCAAAGAAACCTTTTCTCGTGATTTGTAATTAGAAGCGTCCATGTTCGTTTATGGTCAGGCGTCTGGAGAAGACTGAGGACCCATCCCGTGGTAATGCGATGCTAAAGCATAGGCTGAGGTCAAATCAGCTGATTTTGAGGATATATATCCAGGGTTCTCTATGGATTTCTTTACATATTCTGTCCATGTCTGTCAAATTAAGTGTGAATGGAGTGTACATCATAATGGAAAACGCCTCTTCCTTTTTCTGCAAGGCTGTGTTCAAAATGGAGGTGACAACTCTCTGAAAGATCTGTAGTATGATGGGCACCACAGGTATCTGGGGACACTATTGTGTAGTGCATGACCGGGAACATTTTATTTAACAGTAATTTTTATGTAGCACTTGTCATATATTCCCTAATTTAAGGGAAATATAAAAGAGTAGATACAAAAATGAGTAGTTATAAACGTACAAGGGTTGCCTAGCCTTCCTTTTTCGTACATCCATATAGAACATGTATAATGTGTGATATATGGGTACACATATAGAAACATAAAAATGTCATACAAGAAAGTTTTTAAATAAGGCCATATGTGGAATAAAGTAAAAAATGGATTAAAGTGGATCTGTCACCACCAGATTTTACCATACACACTCTACACGTTTTTAAATACATATCTTTGACCTCATGAGACTGGTGTCTTTACTTACGTTGTATTAACTTCTGATATTGTAATAAATAAATGTCAGAATTGCTGTATAATCCTGAGATTAGGGATGAGAATGTTATGAATCCAGAGGCCTGCCTTAGAGTCTGAGAAGCGCTGTGTTAGAGCATCTTTGGGGATTTGGGGACTTTGGGGAAGTTAGAGCATCTTTGGGGACTCGTTTTGGGTGGTGATCCATAAAGACCATACTCTATCAATCTTAGATTATCTGTGATAACATAAGGCAAGATCTTCTATAATTGTATAGTTGAATGGTATCAGCCTGCTTACTTCATTCAGCGAGAGTGCGGACGTGTACTTCTAGGTTTTTGTTATGGCTTGTAGGTGGTCAGTTATTAAATCTGTAGGGGGAATGTGTACGGATGGCTAAAACATATTGATAATTAAGGGAATTTGGGGATGTAAGTGCACATGGACCAGGAATAAAATGACAGAATTTGCATAGTGGCTTGAACACATGTGTAACGAGAGCCTAGTCTACTATACTATCCCTAGACATATACTGTAGCTCAGGCCTATGCAATAGGAGATTCCCCTTTTAGCCGTCTGTACAACTTGATCAGTACTGATTGTTGTGTACTGTGCTGAAAATAAAAGTGCTTGCTGTAGTGACACAACTATCAGACACCGAGGGTCTGGCACTCACCGCTGGGCCACATGGTGATTTATGAGCTACATGCCCATGGTGTTTGTTACAAGACAAAATACTAATTTCTTGAGATTAAACATGAAGTAAAATAAAAATAAAACAATAATTACGGTGCAAATAAAAGGTAAAGAAAAAGCACCGTTAATAGAGTATCTCTATAAACATATTCATATATCTGTCTCATTTTTACTGTAATATTGACGTAGATACAGATTGAAAAGATCAAATTGAACAGTCATGAGCTTTATAGAGTCTTTTAGTAACATTAACATTAACCTTATTGACTCTTCGGTCTAGTGGGCTGATATTCTCTCTAAAATTAACCAGTGGTTCATTATATTGGGGAAGCATAATTAAAACTCATCTGTAAATACCAGGATCTCTGGGGTATTTCATTATTCATTTGCGTTTTGATGAAATATTTACTACTGTAAATGCCTTGCAATTCATGTAACATAGTCCAAGTGTAACATAAAAAGAAAAACTATAGGTCTAGTGAAGTTATCTGCTGACAGCATGTACTTTCCCCTAGAAGGCATATATGTGCGTATATGACAGTATGATTAATGGTATGACACCTGCTGTTCTATATTGCTCATAAATTGAATCCTATTACTTTTCATTCATTGCCTTCTAGAAACAATACAGTGTACGTATTATATATAAAAAAGAAAAAAAAAAGAATTAGAACCATTTTAGTCCAAATGGAAATAGCAGGCTTTTAATACAAAGTCTTACATGCCATTTATGATCTAAGGTGAGCAAATAACTACCAGTAATGCAAAAGGCATAATATTAGATAAAACATCAATGCAGTGGAAGGGGCCTGCAGTCAAATTTCTCCTATACAACATAAACCATTGCTTTCTGATACTTATATGGGGTATAACACCCTTTTTTGTCTTTGGTCAGACCTATTAAACCAACATCTATCCTGATCTCATTGTGTAAATGGTGAGATAATCTGATTGAAATATAAAGGTGTCCAATCATCTTAAATAGCTGCCAGGTCATCCGCTTGTTCTATCAACATTGAACTCTCCTGACTCCCCACATACACATGAATACTTAGCCTGACCGATCATGCATGTGTTCTCGCCACTGCTTATCTCCTGAGGGGAAGAAAAGGATCAGACATTGCAATGTATCATGCGTGATCCTCCTTTCACCAGCATTATCTGTTAGGGGAGAGTCAGGAGGCCAACAACACATTAGAGGGTAGACTGTTCCCACAAAAATGCCAGTTTCAACCAATGTCAATGTCATTTGTGTTTCCCACCAAAATAACACATTCGACGGATATGAATCTAATTTGTAAGTTAATGTACTATAGAGCCATTGTCACTGCATGTATGGCAATATAGTAGATATACTGTATATGGCATCATATAATGGAGGTGCTTTACACAATCTTAGGGTAGAATATCTATGCATGGTATCTGAGCATTCTAAGACATACCCATGCATTTCTATGATGAAGTAGTACGTTTCTACATCGCTGTTTTTTCTACTTACAATGCGTACTGACAGTGCGCTCTCTTACCAGCTCATTACTTCTCATCAGAGCCGACATGGGAGTGCACTGTCACTGTGCATATTGCACAATGACAAGAATCTACTGAGCATATGTTGTAATTGACAAGCATTCGGTACAGCAGGGACTAACCCAGCCCCAAAACGAACATCACTGATGATTCTTCTTTTCAGGGTGGGGGCAGAGGATGCCTGCTGATGATGGCTTGTTTGAGTATCCCAGCATGTGCTAGAGATTTTCAAACAAAGTTTCATCAAACAAGAAGAAAGTAAAAAAATAAATAAAGCAGTTAGAGAAGGAACGATAGGGAATTTTAATTAGAGTACATTAGAAAAGATATTAGATTATCAAATTTAAATAGACATACATTTAGGATTAAAATCAATGTTCGTTTCACAACACCCCTTTAAGTTTGTTCTTCAAGATTAAATAAATGAAAAAGTCAAGAAATGTAGCTGCAAATAGTAAAATTGTCCTTTGGAGCCAAACAAACAGGTGCAGACAGGATGAAGAGGCAGTTCTGATGCTGATCGGTTGTAGGGAAGCCTTGTTGTCATCATGTTTGCTCACTTAGGCCGGGTAAGTATTTGTATGTTTGTTAAGCTGATGTTTCTGTTCTTACTTTGAGCATTAATCTGCATGGAACGATTTAGATCAGTTGTCATCCGCTATGTGCGGATCCACATTACATTGCAATGACTGAGATGACAGATGAAACAATTGAAGTGACAGATGATATTAGTGTGAAACATTTTTTGTGACATAAAGGAAAACATTTCAAAAGTGCATCTATTGTGATAGCAGAGGACAATCAAATGATATGTACGGTAATACCTACTCATTCATTCAACACAGTTCCTCCTTTTCATCATCTTAAAAAAATAAAACTTGGAACGTCATCAGAAAATTGCCAACTTTCGTTACCATATAGTTTAAATCTGTAGCATTTACAGCATTAAAGTTGCCTTCAGTTTGTACCAAGATGGCTGTAGATGCCTTTGTAAAGCATGGCATAATGTTACTTAGAAATGTTATCTACTAATTAACCCTGCAGTCAACTATCTCAGTGAACACCCCATCCCAAATATTAACTAAGATGACATTTCAAGATTCACGTAAAGAAGGCAAATAGGAAGGGACTGAAATGCAGGGTTCACTCCTTGGAGATGACAGATTAATGAGAGGACCTTCATGTTTGATCTGTTTAGGGATTCGAGGAGCTTAGAAGAAATTCTCAGTGGGGATGATATCAAGAACTTCTTTCAAGCCAAGAGAAAAAAATAAAAAAAAACAGATGGCAATTACTTACCCCAACAAAGAGCGATAGATATGCATTGATGTAAATGTGGATAGCAATGTTTCATTTTTTGTGACTAACATCTTCCTCATTAAAACGACTCAAAAAGTGACCTAAAAATATTTAGAAGATTGTAATAGGTTTAAGCGCGGTAATCATGTCCATGAAAAGGGAATGTCCTGTCTACTAAGTAGCGTTTTATTTCTTCTATATCTTTAGCGATTTATCCATTGATCGGAGGTTGTGTGGCTGCCCTATACTGGCTGCTGTATACTGGTCGTACTTAGACCAAAAAAGTCTCTTTTTATGGTCTCCGTCTAAACTAATAGAGTGTTATAAAAAAAATTAAGATAAGGATTCTTATAGACACGTTTAACATTAGACATGAACTATGAATGTGATCTAAATGGGCTCACATCAACTAAAGTCCAGAAAATACTTAAATGGCTTGTCCCAACTAGACTAGTTGCTACCTGCGCACAGAAAAGGTTTAGTTCCTCTATGTGCCTACTATCTATTTATTATTATTATTATTATTATAGCTCCATTTATTCCATGGCGCTTTACATGTGAGGAGGGGTATACATAATTAAAAACAAGAACAGTGATCTTAATCAATACAAGTCACAACTGATACAGAAGGAAAGAGGACCCTGCCCGCAAGGGCTCACAATCTACAAGGGATGGGTGAGGATACAGTAGGTGAGGGTAGAGCTGGTCATGCAGCGGTTTGGTGGATCGGTGGTTACTGCAGGTTATAGGCTTGTTCGAAGAGGTGGGTCTTCATAGGTGTGAACTAGCTGAGTAGGAGAACTTCTTTAGGTTTAGGACACAGGTGATGTTCCTCAATATGACAAATCCCAGCGCAAAACGATGGAAAACACCAACATTTGCTGTTTTTCCAGTATTATAGTTGACAATATGTAGGAAATACAGGGAAAACCTTTTCTAATGCTATATCAATGCCCTGAGGTCTTAATAAAGAGGGGCTCCGGATATTCATCATGTGCGGATAACTCCACCAATGAATGCAGCTGAATGTAATAAATCCTATGAGCGCTATGAAACCTATAGCACATCGTTATCAGTACTATGGGGTCAAGAGTTGAGGTGTTGGAACCTCGAGTAGCAGAATTTGCCCAATCTCTCTGTTCTTAATAAAGCAGTGTTTTTGCTACGTGTCCTTATTATTCTAATGATCAAAACGGGACAAGGTCAATTTTCTCTGGAGTGCAGGGATCAGGCTTTATTCTGTTTCCCTCTGGAAATTCCATTGCTCGTATTTAGAGTCATCAGAAAGCCAAACATGGCCTGGTTCTGATCTCTGAGCACTCATAGATCATATTCTCCTGGTTCCTGACGTGTGCTGCATTGCTTTGAAAGCAAATTAAATAGATCAGTGAGTCTTCCCTAATGCCGACTGGGGGATGGATGAAAGCGTAGTGCGATGTACAGACGGCGTGGTAGAAAATACACTTACATCAGCAATGATGTTATCTGTTTTTACAATGATGCAATGGCCTTTTCTCATTCCAACACATTCGCTACTTCCCCAAAGATCTTAATGAGTTATTGATATTATTGTGTTTGGAAGTGTCTAAATCCAGCGATTATATTCACTTCTGCCGTCTTTGAGTCAAGCAGTTTAACACATGTTCATGGACAACCATCATCTTGCCCTATTCCGTCCATGTATCCCTTAATCAGTGGCATTTTGGGTAACACTACATTACTCGCTGGGTTTGTATGTTCTTCACGTGTTTCCATATATGAATTCAGTGATATATTGTTTGTGTGTGTGTTTTCGACTTCTTTGTACAGATTAGTCAAGAAACATATATTACTCTGAAAGGTCTAGAAACCTGAGATGGAATGGCGGCTTTTATTGTGATGAACGCACAAGTCATCTCAGGAATGGAGGTGAAATTTTACATTCAATCTCAGGATGACTTTTACAACCAGGTAAATCCCATCTACCAATGGCAAATATATTGGAGCATTAGTAGATCGGTATCAATCATAAGGCATTTATAGGCCATGAATATGTAAGCTCATTCTGCGGTCTTGATGTTTGTTGAGAGTCGTCCTTTGTAGAAAGCCTACAGCTAGCCTAAGGATGGTATTGACTGATGTTTTGAAAGCTCTTTAACATACTGTGAGCATCAGAGGTGTGTGAAAAGTAGCTCTGTTGTTACAGACACATGACAAACCAGGGGGGATCTATGGACATATGTTTCATCTCATCAATAAAAATAACCTCCAGCTAGAATATAGAATAGAATATAGAAAATGTCTGTTGTTTGTGGCGTATTGTAAATATATTGAAAATGTGTTTGACAGAATTCATTTTTGTACAGCTTTGTTGTATTCTATGTTTAGAAAATAAGATATTTATCATGAGCTTTCTATTAATAATATTACTTATTAGGTGAGGTTCTTGTTTGTGTTTTTTGACCCACTAAGATCTTCAAAAGTACTAATTTTGTTAAGTAAAGCGATGGCCACATTGACGGAACCCCGATAGATGCCAAAAGTAGTCAGTGAGGTCTGTTGGACGCTGTAGGTTCCAGTACTGTTGTTGTTTTCATTTTTATATTCCTATAATGGAACAGAAGAACATGAGTAAAAGCACACATGCGAGTTTAGCTTTATTAAGCTCTTTTTTGCAGCCCATTGTGAGAAGCCATTACATATATGTCTGTTTTCAACTTGTTGGTTAAATTAAAAGAAGATAGTTATCTTGGCGTCAACTTTTGGTTTAAGGCCTACATACACTAGGGCTGGAGTTTTCCGAGGCTTGCGTGACATTGTTATGTCACGTGATCCCTGCAGACAATCAGCAGCCATTAATGGGTCTCTTCAGTCATACTGCTTTCGAAAGAAACTGCTGCTGCTCTCTCACTTCCTCAAGTTGTCAGAGGTTTGTCCGAAGGAAGTGAGAGTGAAGCGTAGTATTAGCAGCCACTGATTAGCTGCAGGGCTCGCTTGACATAACAATGTCACACAAGCCCCAGGAGACCATTCCAGTGGTGTCGGCACTGGAGGTGTGAGTACGTGCTGTTTTTATTTTACAAGGTGGAATATAGAAATTAAGAAGGGGTTGTCTGAGTAATGGACAACCCATTTATAGTTGATGAAAAGGAGCAATTTCAACCAAAGTTATCTTTCGTTGTACAAAAACTTAAGAAAGAGCAATAGTTTTAGCCAACCGATTTGAAACTGTTTTCTTTTCAAATGAGGTCGCTATTTGAGTTTTTCTGGCAAAACTTGAAAGAAAGAGTATTTATGAATGATCAAAGAATATTCCCAGAATGACCATTCATTTGTTGGCCAACGTTTCTGAACATGGATGCTCAGGTTCATCCACTTTAATAGGCAGTATTATTATTATTTATTTATATAGCACCATTGATTCCAT